>JAEIIU010044075.1:2404-15648 GCA_018874675.1 Drosophila baimaii
ATTAATTGCCCGCCAGCAGATCGATAAACAATAAACTAAAGTGCACTCGAATTGCAGCAAACCACGTGAGAAGTGCCTGCAACTTGCAGCGTGCAACGCGCAACTTGCAACGCAAACTTCCAGCGATGGATTTCAATTGGCAACCGGCAACTGGCGACTGGCGATTGGCGATTGGCGAATTCAACTTCGACCACAAATCGCAATTCGCAAATCTGCGAAAACATTCCCCTGATTGTGATTCAGATCAAGAAATAGCAATGGCGAAACAAACTTTGAGTTAAAAAAATTGTATAGAGGAAGACCAGGTCCAAACATTTTTTTTCTGTTTATATATTGCATTAATAAATATATAAGTTAGTTATTACAAAGCATTTTAGAATAGTTTTTTACTAACAAAGCTAGGGATGTCAGAAAATTTCGATTTATCGATAGTGTATCGGTATTTGATGCGAAGGCCGATATATAAAATAAAAATACAGGATGCAACTGTTTTTGGAGATGTTTTAAAGATATTTACCCATCAAGTCGGTAAGAATCCAAAATAATGCATTAAATATGTTGTTTAAATGTTCGATATTATCGATAGAAAATATTATCGATAATATCGCACATTTAATAATCCATATTATCGATAATATCGAACATTTAATAATCCATATTATCGATAATATAGAACATTTAACATATTAAATCGATATTTTTCGATATATCAAATTTCAACTTATCAATCTTTCCGCTATTTTTGATATAATATTGATTGCGATTTATTTGTCGATTTATTCTAGCTCTAGTATTACCCCTAAACAACATAAAGTGTTATTAAATAAAGAAAACAAATGACCTTAAAATCATAAAACATTGTTATTAAATAAGCAAAACAATTAAACATAAAACCACCTTTCAAGGCCGCTTTCTAAGGTGAATGCCCTTGTTTGGCTTGGAACTGCATTGTTGCTATTTTATTAGACCTTTAACTCAAAAACCCGATTGTTGCTATTTTGATAAGATTAAAATCGAAGTTAAAGCAAAAGTAGATTGATAAACTCAATGAAGAAAATCTAATAAAATATACTTGAACATTTAATGGCTTAGCATTTAGTTATTGAGCCAATTACAAAGTAAACTTTGACAACTACTAAATTCCTACAGCATTCGGTGAGTAAGCCAATTAATGAATATTTTACTTTCCCCAAAAAAAAATAATAATTACGGAATCTGAATCTTCAGCAAATGAAGGCCAGCAGCAGCAGCAGCGGCGACTGCGACTGTGAAATGCAATATATTCGCTGTCTGCCAATTGTTGTTATTTTCACAATACCCCCCCTTTTGTTGCTAACTTGGCCCTGGCCTTTAACCAGACACAGTAAAAAAACAGAAAGAAAACAATAACAATAACAATGGCTGAATTTATTTGTGAATTTTGCAATTAAAATGTAATTGCCAGCGGATAAGGCGAATTCTATGAATAATCGAGTGTACCCTATATGTACTTATTAAATATATATTTAAGGTTTAAAACCTACGCTATAGAGAACCAACTAACACTTGCCAGGAGACACACTAATTGGCCATTAAATGATTAGCAATATGATGCAAATATATATATGATTTTTGGAATATCTTTATATATATAAGGGAACCTCACAGCTTTAAGTGCTGCTGCGAATTCCTCAAGGGGAGTATATAGGTACCAGATAAATATATATATATAGTATATACATATATCATTATTATGATTATATTTTGGCCTTCTTCGTTGGCTGTTTTGCGGCTTTAATCGCTTCACTTTTGATGTTTCTTTTGTTGTTATTATTGTTTAGTGAGCGAAAAACCCGTTTCTGCGAGTAGAAGATTTCGCTGAAAATCACTTTATCTGCGATACACACACACACACACATGTGTGTGTATTTGTGTGTGTGCGCAGGTGTATCTGCTGTGATGTGAGCAAATTGTTTTTATTTGTCTCCCGTCTTTTATCTACGAATCATGTGCACACACAGGTTATGTAACCGCACAATCGAGTATCGCATTTCCCATCGCCGGCAATGGCGAATCCAAGCCAAAACAATGGACTTGGACTTGGACTTGGGACGAATGGCTTGGCATCAAATCGTAAGGTATCTCATCATATATATTGGGGGGAAAAAGGCTGGCAAGGATAAGGTTCTGGGAAAGAGCGGAGAGGATTTTTGGGGGGAAAATTTGAAATTTTAATGTCATATTTTGTATATTTATTTACTCAATTAATAAGTTTGTGTGGTGACCCCTCAATAATTGATTTAATTAAAAGTTTTGGCACTTAAAATATGTAGTTAAGCAATTCAAGACCAGCCACACGGAATGCTGCACCATAATTCATGCATTTACAAGTCTTTATATTTTATATTTATTTATTCAACTTATAAATCTAGTTGGCAACCTCAATAATTGATTTAACGTTAAGTTTAGAAACTTAAAAAGCCTAAATTAGGGCTGGCAATAGCTATTCAAGCTTAGCTCTATGGAATTTGGTACTGTGATATCTGTTCTTATAGAACTGAGAGTGTAAAAGATACAGGAACTTGCATGATGACAAATAACACATATCCCTTAGGTTAAAAATTACACAAATGTATTGGAAATAGATTCAATTTATTTCGAAAGCCTAACCCAGTTCTGCGAGAAATTAATGAATTAGCTAATGATCTAGGATTGCCATTCTGCTTTAACAGAAATTTAGAAACTAAACACAACTTCTTGAAATGCTAGAAACCAACACAATAAAAAAATAACCCAAATGATCTCAGATTTTTATACTGTTCTAACAGAAATTCCGAACTTAAGCACAACTTCTCGAACGTAATTTTATTATTTTGTGTGTATGTGACCAGGGCACTAATTATAAGTATTTTAAAACTTGTAGCACTGGGCTAATTTTTGAAATAAATTAAATTAAATAAATTAAATAATAATAGCATAAAAATAGAAGTAAACTAAGTATATACACATCTCTTTATTTATTTACCTATTTAACTGATTTCGAATTAAAGTAATCTAGAATTTGAAATAAGAACATTGGCATTTGGAATTACATTTCCCTTAACAAACCTTTCTGCACACAAAAAGGGGTAACGTAAGTGAGTAAAAAAAAAATTATGGGGAATTCCACAATCCATTGTACAAAAAAAAAGGCATGCATATCAATTTGTGTCAAAGCTGATTTGATATCCAATCCGGGGAGTTTGAATGGAATGAATGAATGCGCACCTTTTCCCCCCGGCCTTAACAAATTACTCATACGCAGCATGGGCCGCAGCTGCTTTATCGCTTATCGCACACCTTTTTCGTTTCGTTTCGTTTGGTTTGGTTTGGTTCTTTTTTTTTATTTTATATTTAATTTCGCTTCACTCTCTTTCTGAGTAAACATGAATATTGTTTAATTGCGATTCGGAGCACCCGTACCCGTACCCGTACCCGTACCCGCACCCAAAAGGGGGGCCTGATTACGGGCCTGATGGACGGTCGCATTGTTTACCCTTTTTAGCTGGTATTTACAAGCCGATAAACAATTGGAAATGGAAACCAAAGGCATGGGTGTATTTCAGAAATAATTACTCTGTTATTTGCCATTAAAATGTACATAAGCACAAAGGCTTGTCCATTAATTACGAACAAATTAGAAATTAAATTCAACTTGTATATATTTAATTATTTAGTTTTGGCCCAGGAATATCTTATTTAAATACATAGAGTTTTGTTTTTCTTAAAAACTAATTAATTAGGTGCTATTTCTAGTGATTTCTTCAGCTTAAATAAAGGAAACCTAGCTTGTAAAGACTTCATTCTAGATCAAGGACCATACCTTCCCTTTAATAGAGGGTATACTTGGTAAGTAATTAGATTTTTGACTGCTTTTAATTACAGTGTACAACTGCAGTGGAACTGCAAGTGGTATTGCCAATGGAATTCACTTGAGGCACACTTGACATGCGATGAGCTGACTGACTGACTGACGACAATCATCATCTCAGGGTCAACTTTTGCAATATTTGTCGTCGTCGTTGTCGTTGTCGTTGTCGTATTTGTTGTACATTTGTCTCTGTACACATATCTGTAGAATTTGTTGTATTTAACAGATGCGCATTGTCTCACGTTTGTTTGCTTATTAGCCCGCTTGATTGCTCGACACACGGCTGGGGTTGTCTTTTTGGCGACCACTTCAAATTGCAATTAGCTCAAAAAATCACAAAAAAAATAGACAAGAATCTACTTCCTTTGGGTTTTCTTTATTTTTCTTTAATTTTTCTTTCTCACTTAAGTTGCATGTCTCGTTTCGCTTGGCGTGGCAACAAGTGCGATCTTTCCAAGATTTGGAGCAAATTCCAAGTGAAATTAATATCACGGAAGCTTGGGTCTTTGGCAAAAGAAATGGGCGGAAAAATAGTCGGATCTTTGTTGCAATATTTTTCACAATTTTTTGCAACAAACTAAGGTTTAATGTTTGAATAATGCATGGGTTTTGTTATGACCTGATTTTATAGGTTTCTTAGTTAAGAAAAAATTAATTAAATTGAATAAGAAACATGTAGTTTTGAAGAACTAAGTGAAAGGAAATAGAAAACTAATACTTAGAGCTTAGCTTGTTTCGAAAGACTTATTTATTTATATAAGAGCGAAAGAATATTTCTGAATTAGTTTTTATTTACTTTTTAAACAATTTTTAATTAAGTTCTGTATACAAACTAGTAATTTTTTTATTAAAAGGAATTACAAGTTGGTAAATAGAACTAATTAAAAATGGTTTAAAAAGTAACTAAAAAAAAGCACAAGAGTTCAAGGTGAAACTAAAAAAGGCCAAGGAAACCCCTGATAACTGAAACCAAGAAAACGCAGCGAAAAAATAATAACAAAAAAAGACTACAAAATTAATTGCAGAAAATGAAACAATGGGGAAACTCTTTAACTTTGAACTTAAAATATTTAAGAGCCAATTAAAGGCCTAGATAATGACAGAAATTTCACTTAGCACAATTAGTACTTAAAAAACGAATCTAAAGCAAGACCTAATTTTAATTAATACATTTAACTTTTGGACATTTGAGGAATTAAGAAGAATACTCCAGATCTTTATAAATCTAATCTAATGTAAAGCCCATTCTAAGTTTAATTAAATGATTTACTTTTATGACATTTGAGGGTTTTTTCTTAGTTTTTCTGAGTTGCCTTAATGGATTTCTCTCCGCAAATTGTAGAATCGCTATGAAAAGTATAAATTATACCGAATAAATTGGCATTGAAAAACTATTTGCGCATATCCAATTGGGAAATGGGAAATGGAAAATGGAAAATGGGAAAGGGCCTAGCGGTAAATCATTGTGTGGCAACTGAAGAATCGACAACAAACGGCACCCAAGAAATCATCAAGAAAGGGACAAGCTCTCTCGCGCTCACTGTTAGATAATTTCAAAAAGAGAAAGAAAAGAGAGAAGAATGCCCTTCGAGAGACAAGAAAGGAGAGATAAAGAGAGTGAGGTGGGGGGGGGAGGTAAGATGTAACGGTAAGAGGCAGAACAAGAAAATGTGCTCAGGTGGGAAAAAAGAAAGAAAAAGAAAGAAAGAAAGAACACAGAACAGCAAACAAAAACAAAAGCCAAAGCACACACAAACACAGATAAACGTAACAAAAGAAACGGCAACAAATGCAGCTGCAAGAGCAGCCGATAAATAAGAAAAGAAAAGCGAATAGCAGAAAACAGAGAATGGAAAAGATCTACAAGAAGAATTCACAGAACAATAAGTGATGAACAAGTGGGCGTGGCAAGTGCAAATATGGCAAAATTCCTAAAAAAGAGACAAAAAAATTGAGCTCTTTAGGTATTTAAAGGTTAAAATCAGAGTTAAGATTGTTAAGAAATAGCCAACAAATTAAGTGTTTAATGTTTAATATTAAATATATATTTTAATAGACTTTAAATAAGAATTTCAGGGGTAAAGTACCACAGTAATTGCAAGTAAACTAAATTAAGTACATATTATTTGTTAACCCTAATTGAAAACTACAACTGTGTTTTGTGTAGTTTTCAATTAGGGTTAATAAACAATATGTACTTAATTCAAATGTTTTAAAACCTATCAATATATTGATACTATTGGTACTCCCTTAAGTATTTAAGTACTTTTAATTTAAAATATTTAACATACAATTAATGTATTTTTTGTTAATATCCTAAAGCTTGACATACAATTAATGTATTTTTTGTTAATATCCTAAAGCTTGACAAGAGAAAAATAACCATTTTAATGAACAAAATATTAATTATTCCTTACTTTGAAAATAAATAAAATAGTAATTGTTCCAGCTCTTAATACCCGAATCAATTATGTTGATTAAACTCATTAGGGCCTTGTGAATACCCGTGGTGCATACCCGTGGACAGTCATCATTCTCAGATGCCATTAGATGGATTTCGGTGGGGCACCTCAGGCATCCCGTATGCCTGGGCACACAGCACGAGGATATGCAAGTTGAATAATCGAATAATCGGAGCTGCATTAGGATGGACCACTGAGCCTCCGCATTCCAGTGGCTACTGAGGTTGACCCACGACATGCATCCCGCGCCATTGCCATATTCATCTCCCGACCCAATTTCCCCCCCAGTCCCAAGACACCTTTGCACACACTCGGAAAATGGGAAGTGCTTTTCTGATAATTTATAATATAATATATAATATAATTAATTAATATATAATATATTATTAAATTATAAAAATATTATGTGTTCATAATGAACATTTCTAACATACATATGTATATGTACATGCTGCCCTGCGGCTGCCTTCACCAACTTATACCACAAAGTTTTTAGCTGAAAACTATCATAGAAAGTTGGCTTTATAATTCCCAAGTAAATATTCCACGGTTTTTTAATTCCATATTCTTATTTAAGAAATGCTTTTGCTGTTGCTTTAAAACTTAATAATAACTATAGTAACTTTGTGTGCAGATTACTCGTCTGCATTTTTTGTACTTTGTAGAAAATTCTATATATATTTTTTCTCACAGTGCACAAGCATCTCAATGCAATTCCATGGCCAAGTTGGAAAACAATTTTGGGCTATCTCTTTCTCTCTTGGCTTCTGCCTCTTTCGCTCGCACGCCCCAAAGGCAATGACTTTTACACATCGCAGCACATGGCCATCTCATACCTGGCCATAGCAGCTACCCCCTCGTTTTCCGTTTCTGGGCGGCCCCCCCTTTTTGCCCCGTTTCAACGGCGCATCTGAACGCGCTCAATTGTATCGTCATTGACGTCGACTTCGACTTTAACTTCGACGTCGCAGCCAGCGTCGCCGCCAGGCAGCGTGTAAAATTGAAAGACTTACTCACTCACACAATTGACTCAGCCAAACAAAATACACCGCAAAAATGTACATATTATATATATGTTTCATACATACATACATATATAATCATCATTTTCCGGGGAAATCACCTGGCACAAAAAAAAGAAAAAATTAATAGCCCTTTTTAAAATGTATTCCATCAAATTTAATGGCAATCTGTTTGGCTAAATTTAACACAAGTGTTATATATTTTGACACATTCTGAGAGCGGGTGGGGATAGCCAACAAAATACTCCACAAATATTCCGCAAATACAATGATTTGTGGAGCTTCAGATAGAGCCGGAAAAACATCGATGTTAATCGATTTAAAATCGATTTTTTCATATAAAAACATTGTAAACTTCGATTGTTTTCCAGCTCTAGCTTCAGATGTGTCATTTTATACACATTTTGTACAATTTTGTCTAAGATTTAAAGTTGTGAAGTTAAATGGTTTTCTATAAAATAATGTAACATTTTTATTTTATTCAATGTTTTATAATTAAATCACAGTAAACTATAGTGTTGCCTTAAAATATCTTGTAATTAATTAATTAAGCTTAGCATAAAATTGTATTTAACTGTAACTAAAAGATATATACTTAGATATTCGTCATTTTAATTATTTGCCTGGAAATTCTATTAAATTATTTTAAGAATAAAGAAAAACACTTAAAGATCCTATCAAAGGCAAGCAGCTGACTTGGCTATACAGCTGTTTCTGGCATATCTAGCTTCATTATCAATATCAACTGCAACTAAGTTCAGTTGGAATGCAAGAATGCAATATTTTCTGGCTTAAAGGCTTTTTGTAAGCTGGTAATTTCTCTCAGTGACTGGAGCCATGAAACTTGCGTTACCGGATTTCGGATGCTGTTTGTTAGCCCCTCTTTTCTGGCCCTCTCTCTCTCTCTCTCTGTCTGTTTTTCTCTCTTTCTCTTGGTAAGCATTCAAAACTTCAGATTTGGCTTTAGTTTTTAAGGTCTTATGTTAGTTTCTAGCTTCGCACCTCTGGCTCTCCAGCTCCCCAGCTCCCCAGCTCCCCAGCTCCCCAGCTCCCCAGCTCCCCAGCTCTCCAGCTCTCTAACTCTCTGACTCGCTCTTCCTTCCCGCGTGGCAACTCCTATTGATTTCGCTTCGAACAACACAAATTCATGGCTTTGGAATTTCGGTGCTTGGTGTGTTTTAGTGTTACTTTTTTTGTTTTTTTTTTTTTTGTTAGCAAACTGGAAATTCTTGGGGGTCCGTTGGAGTTGACCCAAAAATAAAAGCGGTTTCGTTGCAGCGCGGCGCAGTCTGCCTGCAGTTTGCAGGCCAACACTGATTATGCCGTCGCCTTATCAAAAACCGGGAACTGCTGTTGTTAAGGGGTGAGGGGGGACCACTTCACTTCACCACGTTGCGTATACGCCCCTTTGGAATGCGGCACAGTGCCGGAAAAACTGTATTTGCCTCGCAAACTCCAAGATCCAAGCAATGTTACAGACCGATATGGGTCAGCAGTTGACTGATTTATTATCCCATCCACACAATACACACATATTGGTGTGGGGGTACCTCAGCTTACCTCTGGAGCCGTAATTGGATGTATTTATTGGCTTATTAAAATAGATAAATAGATACATGTCTATTTATTGGGTTTATTACAATTCTATCTGCTCCCATACACGCCCCCAAAAGGCAGCCACAAATATATAATATATATATTTATATAAATAATTGGCTTTGAAGTACGTACACAATGTGGATTTGAATTATTTATTTATGCCTATACTTATACATTGTATCTTTGAGGAATGATTGCCATTATTCATTATTTTCAATTAAGGGTATTAAGCTAGCACTTATAGATGTATTATTAGTTGAATATTATTATTAATTGATAGTAATTATTGTATTTAATGTATTGCATGTCAGTTTAGGTAAAAGATTGATGTGATCTATGGAAAAATATATATCGCGTTCAATATCTTATTTAAAAAAATGTGGAAATGTTCTATATATCGAAATTTAAAATTTAGAAAAGCATTTTATGTTAAAATATCTATACAATATTCAGCAAATATTCGAAAATGGTTTTTAACTTACTAATTGCATTAAAAACATTTTTAAGACTACAATTTTTGTTAATTTCTTTATATTTGTTTTTTCCAATAATGATAGTTTAAACTTAGATACAGAATATCGAGTTATCGCAACGTTAAAATATCGATATAATATTTGAGAAATATTCGGAAACGTTATTAAAGTTATTTGTTTTAATTTATGGACTACATTTCAAACATATTTAAGACTACATTTCTTAATATTTTTTATATATATTTTTCAATAATGATAGTTTAAGCTAAGAAACAAAATATCGATTTATTGCGCGTATATCGCAACGTTATCGATTTATATATCGACCTTTGCGACAAATCTAGATACAGTATTGATATTTCGATATATTCTGCCATCTCTAGGCCAGTTTCGAGTTCAGTAAACTCAGATCAATTGAGTTTAACCGAAATTTGGTTTAGTCTCGAATCAAATGCCAGAAAAAAAACCCGAAAACAACGATTTGCATTTAAAGATCGGTCATAATTTTTCGGTTTTTTTTTAATGAGTTCATAATGAATGTTACTTTTTGGTATGTGGGTCCCATAAAATGTATTTCCCCCACCCCCCTTTTTTTGTATATATTTTTTGCCACTTTTACGTTGTTTTTTTATGTGTTTATTTTTTTGACAGTTGATTTCCACTTTCGACAAAACTTGTTTCGTTTTGAGGTTAGTTTTCTTTGCTGCTGTCTGCTGCTGCTGCTGCTGCTGCTGCTGCGGCTGTTGTTTTTGTTTTTAGAGTTTTTTTCTTGAGTTTTTTTTTTTCTTGTTTAGCCACTTTTTACAACAACACACAGCTACATACATATATGTAGCAACAACACGTGGCTGTAAGCAGCTTTTATTTCTATTTCGCATCTCCTTCGCCCGCACACACACGGGGGTATCTCTCGCCATCTTCTCACTCGCTTTTGTCTATTTTGCAGTAATTTCCAGTTGGCTGAATTCGGTGGGAGGCTGTATGAGAGCCAGCAACAGCAACATGGAGCTACCAAGAGCCAAGAGAGAGAGCCAACAGAGAGGTGGAGAGAGCGGGCCTTATAACTCCCACCATTTCCATTACCATTTCCATTTCCAAACGCTTTTTGTTGCCCACTTTTTGATGGTCCATTCCATTCCACAGCGGCTTTCGTATCTGTATCTGCCGCGTACGCCGCACACCATTCCGGTATGTGGCCCAAACTACTCACTTTTTGCACTCTCACGCCCACAAAAACGCCACAAAAACACAAAAGCACCAAATCACACAAAAAAAATAAAGGAAATAATAAAGAAAAAAAAAAAAACAGAAAACGTAAAACACGCGAAATATATAAAGCAAATCCCGCCGCTCTCAAGCACAGTGTTAATGGGTTAAACTGAAGTTTTGCCCATAATAATGTGGCAAAATGGCATAAAGAGATGCCCTCTCGTCAATTGAGGCGTTACAGAAGTCGTGTAGACTTTCCTTGGAGCATTATGTATATACATACAAATATATGATATGTTGTAATAATAATATTAATAAAAAAAATTGAACTCAGATTTCAGAGATCTTGCAGAACATACATAGAAAAGAGCCAAAGAACTTAACTGTTTCGTTATACCTTTAATTATATGTTAAAAAGTATTGGCCATGATAATATTATAGCAAAAAAAAATGTATCTAGTCTTTTCTTTATCCTATTCCCTTCTTTAGAAATTTAACTTCTCATTTCCTTACTACAAACTTAATAAATAATATTATACTTTTTATCTAAAACTAGGATATATTGAATAAATAAAAAAAAAATAATAAAATATTTACCAATATTTCTTACAAGTATCTATGACTTTAAAAAAATAAAGTATAAACTATTAAAAAGTCTAGGTTTAATTAATTTATTAATTTAAACTCACTTGTGTGTTGTTTACATTCTGTACAAAGTATGAGTATGCCGTAGAGGCCGAAAAAATTGGTTACTCGCTAGCTAGGGCTTTGGGCATCACTGTTCTAAATCTAGAACTTCTATAGATATTACCCAACATTTTTGATCAATTAAATAAATGAAATAGATCTTTTAAAACACGAACTTTTGGGATATGTTTATAAGATAAGATACATATACATATGTATAAATATATAAATAAATATATTTATGTAGAAATGTATTTATATTAATATTTACTAATAAGACATGATATAATATGTACTACAATACACTGCGAGATTTCCAGCAGCAGAAGAAAGACTTAATGAATTATAAAATAAGCTACTATTGGAATTGATAAGTTAAATAAGATTTTTTTAAAGTCTAATCTAAAGAAAATAAATAAATATTTAAGTTAATAATACCTTATTTTAAATTTTAAGCTTATGCTGAATATATTATAAATTTTTTTTAAGCCTAATATTAACTAGAAATTCGCTAAAGTGTACTGGGCTTAATCATTGAAAAAATTTAACAAATAATTCCCTATAAAATACACTAAAAAATTGACTTTTCTCTGCGTGTAATCACTCCCTATAAAATAAACAAAATAATGGCTATTTTTCTGCGTTTAATCATTCCCTCTAAAATAAACTAAATAAATAGACTTTTCTCCCCGTGTACCTCACGAGTCATGGCAGTTCAAGTCATTGGGTACACATTTGTGTACCTGTGTGTCTTTGGCAGGTACAAATACACAGCACTGTTTTGTTGTTGATTCACGACTCTGCCAATAGATATTTTTCTGCAGTTTCAGAGTCACTTTTGGGGCTCCACTCACTTTGACGCTGCGACTGCGCTGTTGCTGCTGCTGCTGCGCTGCTTTTGCTGCTGCTGCTGCTGCTACTGCTGCAGTAGCACCACAATAAAACAACAACAGATCAAACAAAATTTGATACACCGAAAAAAATATAAAACCAAAACGAAACGAAAGCGAACACCGCCGAGACGCCAACGCGTGCGCGCACTTTGTAATTAAAAATTAATATTGAAATCCGCCGCAGACAGAGAGAAAGAGAGGGGGACAGAGGGAGAGCGCGCGGAGGGAACACTAGAGCTGGAGCTGGAGCTGGAGCGTGGGGCGAGCGCGAGCGCGAGAGCACGAGAACGTAAAGCCGGAGGCAAAGCGGCGACACTGCAACGGTGACGCCGAAACGTCGACTAGCCCAAGCAATCTTCCAGATACTTTTGTATCTCAGCGCGCTACGACCGTTGGAACTGGCGGATTGAGATTGAGAGGAAGCAGCGAGCGCACAACTATATAGCAAGCGAGCGAACAACTGAATGAATACACCCTCAAAAGAGAGACAGGGCCTCAATGAGACTATATTATACGGAGTAATAGCTAAAGAATGCTTAAATTCGATTTTAGTTCGAAAATTGTAGCTACTTTTAAGTGTGGAAATTCGTTAAAATATATGTATATCTGCTGATCTTTTTTTCCAATATTAATTTCTAGAAAAAAAGATCATCAGTTATAATATCATTTGGATATATGCATTAAACGGTGATATCAAAGATGTTACACAAATATATATATACATATATATGTTTATTTATATATATATAATATATATATGTATATTCATAAAAAAAATTGCGATCCCTGAATTTCCCTGTTATGTACAGGATAGAGCTCTTAATTTGTGTTGAAATACCAAAGAGCAAACAATATATATTTTTCGCTGAAGTTTATCTTACAATATTTGAACCTAAACAACCCGATGAAATTATGGCAAAAGACTTAAATAAAAAACCTTAAAAATGAGATGATATATTAATTTCCATTTATATTTTATATTATTATCTAAGGGGCTGTACATATATTAC
>JAEIIU010044077.1:0-21176 GCA_018874675.1 Drosophila baimaii
TTACGGCCACATATTTCGGTTACGGTTTCGGTTAGGCAAAAAAAAATTATTTCGGTTTCGGTTTCGGTTAAGGTTTCGGTTTTGATTCGGTTATACCGGTTAAAAATAACGGTCATGGTACCGGTTGGATACCCTGGTTGCAATTGTTTCAACTAACTAAGCCCAGCGAGCCGAGCTGAGTGAGCAACGAGAATAGTTTTCGACCCTCGACCGGAACACACCCAAATCCCCCATAGATACCATATAGATAGATGTTTATAGGAGGCGGCCATATAGAAAGAGATATTGAACAACTTTTGCCATGGCATCTGAGGCCATAAACAATATGGGCACATGCGATTTACATATCAATGAAGCGATCAGCGATCAGCGATCAGCGATCGCTTTGGGAACAGGCCTCAATCGTGTTCCAACTGAATGGCTAAATGCCTGATGTCGCGTTGACAAATTGTGGATCGTTCCAATATGTATTTCCATGCCCATCATAACATTTGAAAGCATCAAACTCACGCCCACTTGGAAATGGTGATGGGAGTGGGATATCATAGGTACAAAAGATAGAGGTATAGCTGAATAGATTTAGTTAGTGATCAGACAAAGCTTCTCGTTTTCCTGCTAATACTTTCCATAATTAAATTCTTTTGCACATACAAATATCTTTAATAAATATATATTCCTTTCTGAATTCAAAAAGTAAGAACCTACTTCGTAACTAATAATTAACTGATTGCTACACTCCCATTCTGAACACGATTAAATGGTCAGAAATTCTCCTTATAGTCAGGATATTGAAAATAAATATTTAAAGACATTTTTCTCAATGACACAATAACTTTCTCTGAATAAATTAAACCTTTTCCTATAGAAGCTCACTTGACTACAATAAATTCTTTACTAAAAGATAGAAATCACCAACAAGTATTTCGAATATCTTTAAACAAAAAGTTTCTTCTCATTATAATATATTAAATTAGCCATATATTTGCCTAATACTTTCGCAAAACTATTTGCAACCCAATTCGCGGAACAGCTTCTTCCAAAAAACAAAAAAAAAAAAATAAATAAATAAACATAGCTCTCCTATCTGATCGTGCAAATCAGCAGCAAATTTTGTATAAGTAGCACTTGGCGCTTATGAATTTCATTCATCCCGGGGAGTGGTTCCACTCGGATCCAATCCCAAAATTGTTTTAACCAAAACCGGCGGCGGCAACTTCCGTTCGAAAGCGATGGCCAGCCGCCGATTACCAAGACCCCTCTTTGGGCCCAAAGATGCTTTATAATAATTCCAAATATGTATGCCGTGGTAGGAAAAACTCCGATGCGAGAAGATGGCGGGGAAAAACATTAAAAAAAACGAACATGGAAATTATTGTCTCGGCCGCCGCGTCTCTCTACCGATAAAACGCTTCCGATAGGGGCCAGTGAAAATGCCACAAACAGCTCATTACAAGCGTCAAAACAAATTTATGCAAATAGCAACCATATAGCCGCCATATAGCAGCATAGCAGCATAGCAGTCGCTGGGCTGGTGAGCGGGACTTTGAGCGGAGTTTGAAGCGGTGGCAATTAACATTGCGCCGTGCGTTGAGCATTAATCATTTTAATCGCAATTTATGTGTCGTCGACGTCGTCAACACGAGCCGACACGACAGCGACAGCAACTCCAGCAGCAGCCCCAGAATCAGCTACACTAAGTACAGGCAAACTTCCAAAGAAGTAACCATCATTAAGACCATTTTTCCGAAGAGGGAGAGATGAGCTATGCAAAAGAACAGCTTTAACAAGAGCTTAAATATCATATTTAAAAATATATTAAAAGATCTAATTAAGAATGTAATTTTGAAGATGTTTTAAAGATATTTAAAAACTTATTTCGGATATCTGTTCATTATTATAGATATTATATACTTTTACAATTCAATTCAATACTTTTCGGTATCTCAAAAATTTGTTATATCAATCTTTTCATCATATCCGACTTTTCCTCTCTATACACATCCCCAATTCAAGCCAAGGAATCCCCACTGTGGCCCATATTCGCCGCAAATGAGTGCTAAACGAGCTTGAAGATTTTTTTGGGGCGGCCAGAAGAAAGCCAGCTTTGGAGTTTTGATTCCGCAGTTTTTCGGGGCGGTCTTTCAAAGCCATCCGATCGAGATCCCCGCCCCCCCTGGAGAACTCTCTTCGCGCTCTGCTATCTGGACATCTTGTCGGCTCGGTGTCAACGTCAATGCGACACCGAGGCATTTGCTCCGATCAAATTATGTTTCATAAACGCTCGCATTTATGGCGAATGGCAGCAGGAACATCAACGAGCGACCAGCGACCAGCGTTCTGTGGAGCAATGATTTGTTACAATTCTCGAGTTATTTGAACTTTTTCGAGATTCCACTGCCAGCACAGTCGGTCGTCGTTAGCGTTGGTCTTTTTTCCAGCCTTCGTGCTAAATGCCTAATTATTTTTTATTTGTCAGCCAATTGGTAAGAGGTCTCCCGAGTTGGGGGAAAAAAAAGAGACAAGGCTGTGTAATCGATGTGGTTTGGAGTCGCAGGTAATCGATTAAGGGATCAAAGGGAAACGCAACAAGATGATCTGGTGAAGTGTCTTCGAGAATACTGAGGGCTAATATGGGATTTGGTTACCTAAATTGGGGAATATTCATTTAATACTAATCTAGGTATAATATAAATGATGTTAAGCACTTCTCAATAAGGAAATAGGAAGCTTAAAAGGATTACATTAATGCAACAATTATATGAATAAGCATTAAGCAGCATATTAAGTACAATTATGTATTAATAATTTATACATTATCTAAAACTATAAGACCTGACTTGTTTACAAAGATATATATAAAAATTACCAACCAAATGTATCTCTCTTGAGATCCTAAACTGATTAAATTTCCTCGATTCTTTTATGAATCACTTCAACTCCTTTTATCACGAGTGAATAACCCCTTTTGCCCCTTTAAATATGCTCGCACTTTTAGTGCTCTCCCTGATTGTCAATCACAGCTATTTAAGATCTAAATGGGCTTGCTAAAAGAGCTACCTTACCAGTTTATTAGGATCTCTAGGCCCCAAAGTCAAGGAGTTTGAAGCTACCGGGAAGCCCAAAGTTCCCACAGATGAGCTGCACTTTTATGACCGCCTGTTGTTAGCCACTTGTAAAGTTGTAATAATTGCAGATATTTTAACTCCACTCGGGGACTGCCTTCGATTTATGGCCAACTAATTCGCTTTGCATGTCAATCGAAACCCTGAGGAGCCCAGAGTACACTTCAGTAGAACGGAGGCCAAGTCCAGGCCGACAGTCAGGGTTCGCATGATTTCTAAAAACTTTTATTTTATATTAAAATTTAACGAGACTGCCATAAATCTTCGCTAAAAAGCAGACAATTCAAATTTTGCAAGGCTGCACAGGCCAGAGCCAGAGCCAGAGGTTTGACGAAAGACGATTCACCGCGGCTGAAATTGATCCAGTTGCAGCTCCCAGCTACCCAGTGGCAGTGGCAAGTACCAGAGTGCCAGTGGATGCCGCACATCGCTGGCAAAATGTTTCCATCATTGGCCGGCCCAAAAGGGGTTAAGCTGGAAGGGGGGCACACACACCCATAATTCTTGTGCTAAAGGCCAGACAAAAAGCGCTGAGCGATGGCCATGTCAGCAGCTACTGACTCCGACTCCGACTCCGACTTCTGCTCTTGCTCCCGCTCCTGCTCCCTGCTCCTTCTCCAACTCCAAGGCGATTTAACCAAATGGGCCAGCGGACATCAGGCAGCAGGCAAACTGGCCACGACCGCGTGCGTCGCCGGCCTGACAATAGGCGAAATATCATCGAAAACCATAAAAAACTGACAGCACAAAAAGAGGTGTTGACACATTGATTTATCTGGCATGCTACTGGGCACAGCACAGATGAGACGAGATGAGGCCGGGCCTGGGGTCCACGTCCGTGCTGCCCTTCTGCGGGGATAAACGCTGCTTGGGCTGGCGGCTGCTGTTTTGGATGGATGGATTCATATGCGAATGCCGGCCAGGAGCAGGAGTAGCAACGAGCAAGCGGCAAGCAGTAGCAAAGGCGGCAACAATATCATAACCATAACAATGAAAACACTGTACAAAAAATATTTTTAAAATTATTTAGAAGTTCTAAGTGATAAATTCATAAAGGTCTTTAAATATGAAACTTTTTTTAATGCCATAATATTTCCTTACATAAGCCATTAATAATAATCAATAATGTAACAAAGTAATTGTAAATGAGATATTTATATTAAAAATATGTTATTTAAGACATAAACAATTTTTATAGTGTAAGAACAGAAGGGTAAATATTGAAAGACCAACTCAAATCTTGGCCATGCAGAATTTCAAGGAATCCCAAAAGAATATCGAGTCCACATAAAGGAACCATATTTCTCAATATGTGTGTGGGAGCAGACCCCCGCCCCCTGCCACGCCCTTTTTATGACAATCTGGATATGGGATCCCAGATCCATTTAAGCCACTTAACACGCACACATACACACACACACACGCGGGAAGGAGTGAAACCAGCGACGTAGAGATATCCGCTGGAGTGATCCTTGGGGCCTGATGGGTCAGCGCGATATGTGCCCGAAAAACGTTACCAATTTAAAAATTCCAAATAAAATATAAATTGACCAAATTAATATTGGGAATACATGAAACAATTCTGGGAGAAAAATGTTCACATTTTTTGGCTTCTCTCTTTTCAGTTCGATCTTCTTTTGGGGTTTTTTTTTTTTTGTTTTTATTTTCTTTATATATATTTTTTTTTTGGTTCCTGTTTTCGCTCTGCGGCTGATCACAAGGAGCCTGCCTGCCTGCCTGCCTGCCTGCCCAATGCTTATCCACTTCCAGTTTTGGGCCTCGAATCCAGAATCTTGAAAAACTTTTGCAGAATCACAAGCAGTCAAATAAGAAATCTTTGGTTTTTATTTTTTTGAGAGAGAGAGAGAGCGGAGAAAGGGGCGGTGGAGACAGCGGGAAATGGAAAATGGAAAACTTTAAAATGGGATTTCGGCTTGCAGCTCCGCTTTTCTCCGTTCAACTCTGCGGTCGAAAGAGGCGACAAGGCATGAAACCGGTAAATTAAAGCAAAAGGATAAAGTTTAATTGGAAAACTATTTTTTGCCCCACCCCCCCCACCAGTGCCCCACCAGTACCCCCTCTGTTGCTCAGCCCTCTTTGTTGGAGCTTCTTTAATCTGCTTACCTTTAGTTTTCTTAATTTCATCCATTCTGTCGTGGCATTATATCCACGAGTGTGAAGACAAAAGTTTCGCTTCCATTTCCGCTGCCAATATGACTGCTTGCCAATCCCGCTCACGCCCATTCCCCCAGAGAGCCCAGCACACACACACACACACACACACACACTTACTAGACATTACACACACTCACATGCTCAAGGGTACACAGGAAATAAATAATAAGTCACTTCTAGTCAGCTTCTCTGAATATTATTTAAGCCTTTAAATATTCTCAGAAAAATCTTTTAACTCCTCTGAAAGCTCTGAGAAATCCTTGAATTTATTTGTTATATAACCCCCTATTTCTCTCCGTGTATGTACCGCAGTAGCTCCCATTTCTACCCAGCTTCACCCCCTTTCGCTTTTCGCTCGGTGAATGAATTTTAGCAAATGAATAGAAATTAAGTTTCGTTGCCGCTTGAGTGCTCTCACCCAACTACTGCAATGCCTCGGGTGCTCTCCAGCCAGGCAGCCCCTCCCCACCACCCCCTCCTGCCTTTTGGCCAGGTGAGATAATGCCGTTATTGTCGAAAAAGTTTAAAATATGCCGCCTTTTATAAAATTTAATGAGAAAAGTTGGCGTTATAAATTTTTGTATGCGGTGGATTTATTTGCTCATTGCAGCAACTCACTAAAACTGGTAAGTACATAGAGAGGGAAGAGCAGACGATGGCGATGGCGATAGGGCGACACTCTGCACAATTCAAAAAGTTTTTTTTTTGTACCTAAGTATTAGAGTCAAGACTGATTGCTGTTTGAATGATACCTGAAATGGCAAAGAAAGTTTGGGAATGTCAACTAAGCAGAACGGAAATCACAGGGAGACATGATAAGGATGGGTATTTAAAAAGGTGTTGAACTTATAATATTAATTTAGGAATTTAAAAAAAGGAATCTTGTTGATTATGTTTAAAATTAAATCTACAATACATGACAGCAATATTATTCTTATTTATACATATGTATCTTTATTATTATACATTTTCCATACATGTACGTGCAACGTTGTTATTTTCTCTTTAGTGCCCCTAAAAGAGACATTTCCTTTATTACAATTTTTTAAAATTTACATAAGTGAACAAAACAACGAACTAGACTAAGATAAATATTTTTTACAGTAAACAAATAGAAAAATAATATTAATAACAAGTCAAAGTCATACATGAAAGGAACTCCTTGTGCCTTACCAGCATCAAGCGCAAAAAGTTGTATGAAAAAGTGCCCTAGAAATTCCCAAGTACGAATTCAGCATCACATTGACAGGCAGAATTTGTATGTTGATCATCAGTAAAATATATATTAATAAGGTTTTTTTGACTGAAAGCTAATACAATTTTACTCTGTAAGCCAAGAAGAATTTCTTAAAATTTGTTTATAAAAATATGTGTCACTTTTTGTGGCTAAAACCAACCCAGTAGGGATCACGTCACCAAAATACCCATCTAACTAAAATATATATATAAAATTGCACCTATTGTCAGTCATATTCCTCCCTCCATTCCAATGCATTCCATAAATCCCGATCTGATATAACCCATAAATATATGTACATACACCCCCTTTGATGCCGCCACGGCGAGCCGCGATAATTGTCATCTGTTTTGCATTATAATGCAGCTCTCCACAGGCTGACCGACAAGTGTTGCAGATTATTGTGCCGTGTGTGTGTGTGTGTGCTGTGGATGCCTCTGATTAAGCGTCGTTGTGTGGCAAAGGTATAAATGAAAATTTCATTTTCACAACGCGGCCTCTGTGGCGACCAGCAATATTTGCCACTAATATGCGGCCGGGACAGCACAATGGAGCCAGGGAGCCGCATCTGAAATGCATATTTATGAGCCCTGCGGACGCGGCGGCTCCACTGGATTTGCATATTGGCCGAGTGCCTAGCCTAGACACAATTCCTCATAATTCGCGTACTGTGCGAAACTCTCTCTTTTTTGCTGTTGTTGTATTTAGTTTTTTTTGCCACCGATGGTGCCCTTGCCACGGCTTTGCCACAGGTCTGCAGCACGTACGGTGCGCTCAGTGGAATCAGAATTCAAAAAATGAATTAGTTCGCAAATGAATGCAAAAAACTCCTATCACCAAAGTGGAATCTATAAGTCAGAATTATAGAGGGTAACGTGACCATATACAGGGGGTTCAAATGGGGTCGGCAGGCGGTCATGGGGTTGAGTAAAAAAATATCCAGGTCCCATTTATCAAAGAAAAATATATGCTAACCCAAAGGGTATACACTGTACATATATCACTCGAAAATAGTTACATTTCTAGCAATTCAAGGTGTGACAAAACATTTTCACTCTTCATTAATGACTGTTGCTTTTAAATTAATAATATATTCAACCTGAATATACAAAATGTCATTACAGGCACTTAGAATATTTGATTGTATAAAGTGAAAAGTGCACTTAGCATGGTAATTGCCCCACGAACAGACCCATACATTTTTTCAAGTACGCCATTTAGACCCAAAAAGCCTTTAACGGGGTATAGACACCGATTGGAAATCTATCTAACATTAATTTATGCCTTCATAAATTACACGCTCATTACATGCCCCGCACAGGTAGCGACCGAGTGTCGTGTTTTCGCGTACTCATAACACGACACATAAGAAGCCATAAAATCAAATTTCATATTTTATATCAGCCTTTCGCCTCACGTCGACCGAACCACCACCCACTCCCCCATCGGTGGAGGGTCATAATAATCACGCATTAATATCATAAATTCATGGCTTTAACTACCGAATTCGAGGCGCGCCCCAACTCGAGACTCGAACTGGGGCTGGGCCAGAAATCATAACAATTTGATATATTGTGCGATAGATATGGCCAAGCGGTGTGCATTACAAGTAGGACTGGGAAGTCCCCAGATTATGAGAGAGCTACTACAACTCAGTTCTTGTAAGTTTAAGACTTCCACAATATATATGAATATAGATAAAGTACTGTTCTGTTTCCTTGAGCAAAAGCTAGTGTATCGACCCCTCAAATTTCGTTAATGAATTGGTTCGTGGAAGCAGGCCAACCCTCTAACCCTTTGGCACATCGTTAAAGGGTCCAAGCCATGGGGTTATAGTTATAGCCATGGCTGCCACCCAGAAATGCCAGGACACTTGAGGCAGTAGGACAATGCCCTAGCCTTTATGGCGGCCTCTTCAAAAGTGTAATTGAACTTCTTTGACCAAGGAAGGACTGTCCGCAATAAACATAATGGAACTGCTAGACTCGACCCATATGGAGTATGAAATTGCCGGCTGACACACAATGCGAAGGCGGCAGAGGCCTCATAGTTTGAGGCCGAATATGATATTCCTCCACCCCTCAGCCGGGTTGACATTTCAATTTATTTCGCCATAAATAAAGCAATAGAGCCGAAGAGAACCCTTTCTGCCGACAAAAGTTCGCAATTCGCATTCACAATTCACAATATTTTGCCATTGACGGGACCCGAACCCCACCACAGCTCAGAGGGCGTAGATCCATTAATTATACGCCCACTTCACAAAAGGCGAGCAGGCAGGCGGGCAGGCAGGAAAAGTCAAAATATTGACAGCTTAAACTCTTCTGCAGGATTCTGCAATTGTTGTGCCTCCTTCAATGCGACTTGCAATTATTCAAGAGTCGACAGTCGGAAGAGGAAGCGAAATAATATCCTTTGCTCATATCCGTTTATCATTTTTGACCTTCTGCGCGCTTTGGGCCCCCTTTCTGATTTTGGTCCTTTGTGGCCGCTGATTGAAGGACTTGGTGGGGAGAGAGAGAGAGTGTTCTCCATTTAAGTTATTGTTTTCGCCGTAGGTCCAGGTTGCGACCACTCCTCGAAGGACTAATGAATTATTATGCCCGGGGAAATGGCGAAACGCACGCCCTTCTATCATTTCCGCAGCGCCATTCATATCGAGAGCAGCATCGAGCTTTGTTGCGAAAATTATTAAATGGCCCGGAATGAATGATTTAATGACCATGCCGAGGCATAATTGCAGGTCCGCAGCCAAGGGTTCGATGGCCCACAAAGAAAAAATAAATAAATAACCCAAAAAAGTAAAAAGGGGTTGACCGGCCTTAAAGTAGACTTAAAGCCCCGGGGCTAGTATGCACACGTCGTCCAAAGGAAGTCACGGAGTGCACATAACAATTCTCGGGCAATTTTCCGGGAAAGTGCCAAAACGGATTTCTTCGCACCAAATGTCTTTGTTTCGCCTGCTCTCGGTCACATTCATAAAGTCATATGCCATGAAAATTCGCCGGGGCCAAGGAGCAAGGAGCACCACCAGCGAGTGTCCTTTGGGAGATATCACAATCAAACCGCTGTGTTCTTTACTACCGCTGTGCCACTTCTAGCAGCCGGGGTTGGCCGGGGCAATTCGCCAAATGGAAATATTATTGGTCTGCATATAAAGTGAATTTTATTCAGAGCTCATAACTTCCTGCCAGGATAATGCACACGTCCTCCATGCTGCTCCTTACCCGAGCTTTGTTTTGTTGTGTATGCTCCAAGGATATGGCAGCAGGACCTGCACTGCAGAACTGTTGACGTAGCAAATGGGTAACGACTCCTGTGCTCGTTTTGTGTCAATAACTGGAATTCAGCACGATAGTTTGTCCATTTATGTTGATGGTACATGACATTGGTTTGTTAACTTTATGGGTTGAAGTCGGTAAAGCAAGGTTCCTAGGGGGATTTCTCTATAAACTACATTCACTGAAAGGCAGACAAGAAGTGTATAAATTGTATAAAACTAATTATATTTAAATAGTAAGCACTTAAAGCTGCAGTATTTAATCCTGACTCTTCCTTTGGCTGTCACCCCTTTGATTTTCATCCTGTTTTTATCCCCACTGCCCTCAGAGTATCTCCTTCTGACTGCACCCAAAGTTATGCTAATTCTTCCAATCGTTAATTTCACGAAATATGCAAATAGTTAATTCAACTGAAAACTTTTTCGCCAATAACGACGATGACGAGACATAAAACGCAGACAGCCGAATAACCAACCAGGAGCACCAAAAAAAAAAATCCCTGTCGGGTCAAACCTTTTTCACATCTCAGCGATTCGATCGAATGACGAACCTGCGCATTTCGCATTGTTATTAAAAAAAATAAATGAAAGAAAAAGAAGCGAAAGTCAAGCGGAAAATATCCTTAGACCCGGCGGCATTATCTGCCTGACTGCCTGGGGTTTGGTAAGGAAAAATCAGGAGTGGAAACTCGCTGGCAAAAAGGAAATGAAAATGAAAATGAGTATAAGAACGGGATGGGATCCACAGCGATGGCCGACAACGACGACAACGACGACGAGACCCAATCGCTGTGAGAAATTATCATAAAAATCGCGCAAACTCCGTGCGTGACTTTAAAGTCAGCGGAGACAGCATCCTTGGGGTGGCTGTCCTGCCTTCTCGCCTTCCTTCCTTCCTTCATCGGTGGTGGCTCTGCATCCTTTTTAATATTCCCGTCATACGCGTTGTCATTTTTGTTGTATTTGATTTTAATACGAATTTCACATTTTACAATCAAATTAATTGGTCACGCTGCCGCAGAATTACACCCGTCGAAAAGGGATACAAGGACACCCAGGGCTTAAGCCAACAAACAAGTTCCGGCGTTCAATAAGGGATGCATCCTCCTCCTGTTCGCGGCAGGATGGCAGGGATGGCCAAGGAACTTATTGCCATTGTCTGGCTCCTGCACGTGAGGCCCACGGAGCGTCGCTAATTTATGCAAATATTGACTCAGTTCCCTGGGCCCTGGTTCAATTAGTTCCGCGATATTTATTATTTTGTTCGGGCGATTTTTGAATATTCAATTTCGCCCGTTTTGCGCGTTCAAAATGCTCAATTTCATGGCTGCCGCCTTGAGCCTCCCAAATTAATTTGTAATTCGTTGGCAATTTGGCAGATGAATTATCCCCCGGCCACATTATCCACGCCCGTCCGTCCGACGACGCTAAATGCCCAAAAATTTATGTTCGACTATTTGCATAGCCAGGAACTTACGAGTATATTCCCAGAGTTCAACACTCTCCGATCCGCCACGACCCGTGTCATCATTTCATATTTCATCCAGCGATCCATCCAGCCCGGCGGGTGGCCTTCCGTCAAATCGGCGGAGATTAAAGATGGCCAGAAGCTGGGCGGGCCCCCATAAATCGCACGGATTCCTCTTGAAAAGTTCAAAGTGAACTTGAGTAAATTTAGACATCGGCCAGCGTTTGATCCGCAGCAGCCGGATGATCACCAGGTTGGATCTAATGAAGATATATCGCAAATCGCAGCACGACACCAATCAAAATCGGTGAGGTGCTTGTTTTGGGGCAGGAATGTTAGACCTCAATATGTATGGGGGGAGTGTTGGTGGGTTATTGAACGTGATTATTATAAGCTAAGAGGTGGGTATATAGTGCAGTGATTAGCTTAATTTAAAGGATGTACGGGAGAGATTAATAATGAATTTATTAGAGGCTTTAAGGTAGACAGAGAATAAGGTGTTGCAGAGTTTAAACCATTTGGGATGTATGTATATCGACAGGCAAAGTACAATGTGATATATAAAGGTAAAATAGCACTCAATATCGTATTGAAATAATATATATAGGTATTTAAAATATAGTAAAATATCACATTTAATAAAAAATATCGATAATATTGAAAACATATCCTAAAATGTTCAAAAACCTTGAAACACAATTTTTAGTCGTTTTTAAATTTGTATCAACAATTGTAGCTTAAATTTAACTCAGGCTCTTTCTTGAAACAGTTTGATATATAAAGATAAATATAAATTTATTTATATATTCTTAAATTTAAGTATCGGTTTTTATATAAGTTTTGCTGTTAAAAATTGATACTGCATCTATATTTAAATATTTTCTACCTTTCTTTTCATTTAAAAATTTATAGACTCTTAAGAAATTAATGTTAATCAGAAGTTGAAAATTATAGCTGGAAAAATGCTATATAAAATTGAAGTACTTTATGCTAATATCGAAAGGAAAACCTCAGTTTTATAACAAAAACTATAACAAGCAAATTAATATACAAGAAAGGAGACCCCTTACTTTTAATTGCAATATATCTATAGCTCTTCTGACAATGAAATTGCAGCTGGTATCAAGCCCCCCTTTTCGGTGAAATAATCCTGAGTAAATGCTAAAAAGTATCCCCAGATCCGCTAGGACCATGGCCATGTATCACCTTGTTTACGCTTGTTTGGGATGCATCGACACTTGGCTCCGATCGACAGCATAAACAAAGGCCCAGGCCCAGTGCAGATGAGAAACTACATAGGAGCACTCCAACCCCCCCTGTTCCCCCACCCCGCCTTGGCTACCAACTCAGTTCAATAAAAAAGGAAAATAGACTCATAAATCAGCAGATTAATATTTTATGAAGTGTATTGTATCTCTCTCTCTCTCGGGCTCTGTCCGAATTGAGTTAAAGAAAATCGAGCAAACAGAGGAGTTGTTGGGTATATATTGGGTGTTTTTCCTTTGGGAGGGGGGTGGGTGGTATTTCGGGTGGCAGAGGCTTGCTCTTTCGAGGGCCTCGGAACAAACGACTTCCCTTTGTTTACCATAAATTCGTTAATAGACGCTGCCGCGTGTAAACAAATCACTTAAACATTTTCCAATTGACGCCTGACATGATTTTTTCGCTCCTCGAAAGGCGAGCGAGGAAGAGCGAGAGCAATCCACATCGATAGATGAATATTTATTTAGTTGTTGAAGTACGGGAAGTATCACAAATTGTAAATCTACTTGTTGTTACATCGGATTTTCCTGTTACCTTGCCTTGCCTTGCCTTGCCTTGGCTTGGCAACCCAGTCCGAGTTCCCCGCCGGAGATGGGATGGTGGCAAGTGGAAACTGGCTCCGAGTTCCGAATACCGAATGCCGGAGGTCCAGCTTGCGTCGCAGCAATCAACTTGCGACTGGCGATGGGCGGAAAAGGGGAGGGGATGGTGCTTTTTCGAGGTGGGAAAGAAAATTCTGCGGGCCTAACTAAGGAGGTCTTAGAAATAAGTAACAATTACCCATTAAAATCTTTGATATGAAAGCATTAAAAGCTGAGAAGAAAGGTGTTTTAATTTTCTAAAATTTAATTTAGTTTGAGGAAACCCTACAATCCACCCTCGTTGCAATACAAAAAAAAAACCTGCATCTCTTGCAATTAGTAATCAAGCATCGAGCATCGCAACTGGCCGAGTGAGACATTGGCTCGCTTCAGATACAGGCACGAGCGGCCGTCGGCGGCGCTGGAAATTCGGGGGGAGAAAGTAGCGAGTATCTCGGGAGTGTCAGATACAAATGCGCATACGAGTACAGATACAAGTGTGTGTACGACAATCTGTCGGATGGAGTTTTATGAAAAGTTCAATTAATTAGCGCCGATTTTCGCCATGCATTCGCATAAATTTATAATCAATGCATTTATTTGTGTGTGTTTCTATTGTTTTTTCTATTTTTTTTCTTTTTTACAACTGCTACTGCTGCCGAGGACGTCGCGCCGTCTGCCAGCTGCCAATACAATTCATTTGCGCCACATCACCTGGCAGCCAACCCCCTTTAGGAGGTGCCACCCGCCCCCCCTGAAACCCCTCCACGAGCTGCGCCAGTTCTCGATGGATGAAAACAAATTGTGGCCCTGCATCTCCGGCTTCAGTTGGGATTCTATTCCGTCTGACAGCACACGTTCCCTTTGCCCCTCTCCTTTTTTTTATGTGTCTTCTTCGCCTCGTTGGGCTTTCGTTTTCTCCTCTTTTTTTTATTTGTAAACAATAATTTTTTACAATATTCGAGTCTGAGCTGCAGAGATGCATCTGCAGCATCAGCACTCCGCCATCTATCTTGTGGATACAACTGGCTCATACTCGGGTCCTCCACTGCCA
This sequence comes from Drosophila baimaii, assembly GCA_018874675.1. Lineage (NCBI taxonomy): Eukaryota > Metazoa > Arthropoda > Insecta > Diptera > Drosophilidae > Drosophila > Drosophila baimaii. The sequence continues at coordinate 14,181 of JAEIIU010044077.1, forward strand.
CTTCCACACTACGCGCCTCTATGCTCTATGCAGAGTCTGTTTACGTTATTAAATTCGTTCTGCAATTGCCCCTAAGCACAAGGTAAATATCGTAAATTTTATGCATTCCGAATATCCGAATTTCGAGGCCCATTAACTAGGGAAAGTTATGTACATATGCTGCAAGCTGCAAGTGCTGTTAATATTTTTATGATGGCTAAATGGGAGAGTTTTTGGGAGTATCCAAAAAGGGAAGAGGGAAAGGGAACTCTAGGCGAAAGAATGTAGCTTAGAAATATACAAAAATCCAAAACTATTTATGCAGAAACCTCTAACAATATTCTACTATTTGTAATTGAAAATTCCAGGCCACATTCAGGAGGATCCCATAAATATTTTTAGGGCCTCGCTGAGAAAGCTAACCGGTAATTGGTTACGCATGTTATTTTCGTGGCCATCACTCTTTTATGACCAAGCGACAAATTGACTTTATGAGTGGGTGCATACTTGCTACTTGCGGCTATTTAAATGTACTTATATCCCTTGCCCCACGAGTGGCACTAATTGGTATTGAAGACTAACCGCACGGCCGGCGGCGCCAGCGGCGGCTTCTGACAATTCCATCGAGTTCAGCGGATGAGGGGGCACCGCCAGGCGCCCGAACCACAAGATACACGCGATAAGTCAACGCGAGTCAGTGCTTTGACAATTATTATTGCTCAAGTGTCAGGGACAAGCGGCAAACAAACATTGCCAAGTCGAAGGTATCCGTGAGATACGACCAGCGGCAGAGTACACTGGAAAATAAGGCAATGAGAAAAGGAAAGCCTGAGGATGTCTTGAGGGTAGGAAATCCCTGATCAGGCCAAAGAAAAGCAATGTAGATTCTACAAAAGGAAATTACAAAATCGTATATAATTCCACCATTTTCTGTGACTTTCCACTAAAAATTATCCTGACTTTTTCTACCTCTTTTTCCCAGTGTAGCAACTCCAACTCGACATGCGCATGCGCAGACGTTCTCGACATATTCGTGGTGTGATATGTCGCCTGGCGCTGCCAGCACTGTTCTCACAGATTTCAATCACGTTTCTAATGATTTTTATGACGGAAAATTGAACCTTTATTTATCTAGCCATCCATCTACCCATCTATCTATCTATATATCTACCTATCCGGCCGGCGTATCTATCGGATACCTGCATCGACAAGGTTTGTGGCTGTAATTTTAATTCGACGCTGTCGCCAATTGGCTGCCAACGTTTTTTCGGGGGCCTATAACGCCTTCTCAACGCCGCCTAATTGCGCCGGATAACTCTCTGCCCGAAACCATAAAGCAAAATTTGTATGGCTCGGATGGGATATATTATTGGGTTGCGGGGGACTTAATTAATGGGTTTGCTTCTGCGCGAACGTGCTGGGAAATCGTCGCTTTATTTGCATGTTCAATACGATTCGAGTCGAAAAATCCGGACGGGGCCGGGTGATTTGTGTTGTGCCCCGGCCCGGTCATGGGAATTATTTCTGCAGCTTTATGCCAGCTGAATATCAAATGGCATTTATAAATTATTAGTTTATTACAACTCGTTCAAAGTGAGCAGTGGAGTCCGCTGTTCCCAGGCCGCATCAATCGAGGTGCTAATTTGTTTTATCGTCCACGGATCTTGCCCAGCGACATGAATTCTTATGCCGGACGGAGTTCTGCGTAATCCGAGTCGCTCTCTGTGGCCTGCCCTTTGTTGTTCGATTCCCACTCGTTGGCGAATCTTGTCGGATCGGATCGCCGAAACAAGTTCGGGCCAAGAGCCATTCATATTGCGAATATCCATATTCAACGAATATGAAAACAAGTCTCGCTAACATTTATTTTGTCCAAGCTAATCATTGTTTGGTTCTCTGAGTCACTCTTGAGAATATATTAATTATTATAAATACACTTTCCATTCTCCCTTTCATAGAGAGCAGTATTTCTTTTTCTTCTGCATCTTACCCCTTCAGAGCTGGACAAATTTCAATATGTAAGGCCACAGTCAGAGGTCTGTCTATCGGCGCCCTTATCAGCCTGCGTAGTCCGGCTTACCTGCCCGTTTAACTCATTTCATTTGGGCCCAAAACCGCCAGCCATCTCTTTCTGCCCACAGACAGGGGACTGTGTAGAGGCCAGTTGGTCATCCTGTGTGAGTGGGACATGCGTCATCTTTGGCGACGATGTCCAGACGAGGGACAGAGGCTATAAAAAGGCAACAGCAGCGGCAGCAAGGCCACGGATGGATTCGGGATCATCTGGGGTGTAGGCTCGTCGCTCTGTGTCACCTTATCAATATTTTCCGTCAAGTAATTTATTGTATTTCTGCTCGCTGCTTCCTTGTAGGCCGTCCTTTGGGCCAGACCCGAAAGGAAACACTGAAAGAAATGCACTAAATAATTTTAATTTTATTTAAGAGAAAGTATAGTATTTTTAAAATATTAAAACTACCAATTGAGACATTTAAATATATTATTTAAATTTGCTTTCTTAATTTAAAATTCAAATTACAATTAATCACTATTTCATTCTTATTTCTTTAAGTGCATTAACTGAAAATTGGTCTACAGCAAGTGCATCCCCACTAGGTACGAGTGCGTGTGTGTGTGTGGACATTTGCTTTATGTCTTGTCACATTTTTATGGCCATGGCCCAGAGCCAGCCTTATGGCATCGATTTTTATTATTTTTCCCTGGATAAAATAAATATTTACCTATTTTATGATTAGTCGGGCCTCGCAGGGCTTGTGTTTGAGACAGTGTTTTTTTTAATGCACTTTTAAAGAACCTCAAATTTAATAGACTCGAACTCAAACTCGAACTCACAGCAGTTAGATGGAAGTAAGCGATACCGAGGTCTTGGGCCATGTTAGAGGCAAATGCCAGCAGCGCCCTAATGGCAGCGATCCCGGTCGTCGCCTTTAGCCGGGTGTTAATGTTACCAAAACATTTCTGGAGGCATAAAAAACACAAACTCTTTTCATTGTTTTCAATTAAGAAAGTTAATTATTTGATTATTATCAGCATTAATTGCACGGCTCGCTCTGCGCGCTCGGCTTTAGTTTCTTTATTCATTCTGATTTATTTCCATTCCTCCACTTTGCATTTCGAGGTATAAAATATATACTTCTATATACATATATACATTTGAATGCCTGCCTTAGATGGTTGCATTGATTTCTGTCTTTTCCTTTCCCTTTGATATATGGCTTTTACATGGAAATTGGGGCCAAGACTCGTAAAAGCAAGCCCTCACCTCTGGGGCTGATGAGATTGACAGGGCCTTAACTCACAATTTTCGGCATTCATTGGATGGTTTATGGCCTAAAACATTGTATTAATTGGTTATTCGAGGTTCTTTCATTAACTTTAAATGTTCGAGAGAGTTTCTTAGATCGCCACTTAATAATGTTTATAATTCTTGGGAAATTAAATAGTTGGAAACCTCTTTTAGGGCTGTTAATATATTTATATATATATATATATATATTTATATATATTAAAAAACTCTATTGATTGAGCTCAACAAATGCCAGCTTCAAAAGTCCTTACAAAACCCTCATACTCTTTTTTAGAACTACTTCCTGGCAATCTGTGTTAAGCTTCTCTCCCGCCGAGAGCCACTTGCCAACCCTCTGGCGATATTTCACTTGCTGCCGAACAATTTGTCATAATCATAAATCATTTCTGAGCGCTAAATCCAGCGCCTAATGCAACCCACAGAAACACCAGCAGCCAGGGAACAAAAGGTCTGCTCGGGAATCACCGCATATTTCACAGCTGGATATTGGCCTCTAAATTGCCCCGCAAAACATAACGCTTGCAGGAGTCGGCGATGTCCCCCCCGGAAGTCAGAGTTTCCACTCCTTGGCTGGGCTGGGCTTTGGTGCGCTTGGTGGGTGTCTATATGATTTTCAATTATATGAAGCACCGCACAAAAGTTGTTTGCACATATGTCGTATCTCATCAAATTATTTGCCAGGACACAGCGAGGCGCATCCTTTTGTGCCCCGGTGTCCTCGGTGTCCTTGGTGTCCTTGGTGTTCTTGGTGTCCGCCCCCGTGGCTCATTTAGTGGTGACAAAGTTTCACAAAAACTCCTGCAAATGTGCAAGAGTTGCCGGCCAAAAGTTCAACAGGGGGTTCACGGAGACCAGGATTTTTCCACGAAAAAGTCTGCAGATGCAGGAGGTGGTACTAGAGGGGGGGCGAACACAGACACAATTCAATTAATTGTGACAAATAATTTATGAAACTGCTTACATGTGTGTGTGTGAGTGTGTGTGCGGGTGACGAGCATAAAAATGAAAAATCCATGTATCAAGGCGGATAAATGAAGGATATGACAAGCATTTCCAATTTGACGCTGATGCGCAGTCCTTGGGGTAGTTTCCGAGTTCCGAGTTCCTTGTCATTTAACCCCTTTTAAGTCCTGCACATCCTGCAGTAAGCTGAATGGCATCTGAGCTCGCTTCGCACTTCAAAGCTGTCATCGATGCAGAGATTTCTTTATGGCCTTTGTGGACATTCTAGCAAATCCAATAACTGGTTAAAGGGAAATATCATTTTTTTCGGGATGAAGACTTAAAGGGAAAACTGAGAGAAATTGAAAAGAAGTATAGGAAAAATGATGCACATATTTTGCAAAGGGTGTAAAATAATACACACTTTGAATAATCTTAATTTGAGGATATAGTTAATAAGTTAATTTAATATATATCCTTAAATTAATTCTCAAAATGCTTAAACAATATTTGAATTTTTTCTTAAAAAAGGGTTTCCCCTGCCTCCTTTCTTTGTACTTCAAAAACCACAACTCAGCACCAGCTCGTCCTTAAAATTATACCCCCTGTGGCAAGAGACAACTCCCAAATCCCTCCCCTTCACAGCTCCCTTCTCAGCTGTTGAAAATCTCTTCTTATGACATATTTTGATATTTATTTATTATCTTGTCACTCCGATTTGCAACAGCATAAGCCACCCCTGCCAGGACCTTCGGCGGTGGCTAGGCCGGCGCTCACTTGTCGCGTGTCGAGCAGAGACAATGCAAACAAAGAGCTGTCAGCAAGTGCTCTCGAGTACATTCTTTTTCAATATATATACATTTTTTTTTTTAAATACACTTGAGCAAAATTAAATGCACACTTATGTCGTAAAAGGGGGCTGGCATATAGATAGGCGTTGAAATTATGGCGAATTGACGAAGCGCACACAAGTGGATTCCGGGCCAGCAGTGTCCCTTTGTCAGTGCAAATATTTGACCAGATGCGACACCACGGGTCCTGGTCCTGGTTCCAGGATAGCTGCTGCTGCTGCGGCTGCTGTTGCTCGGGATTCACTTAATTTTTTATGACATCCATGTGGGGGATCAAAGCGGATTTGGCAAGTTCGATGTTTTGGAAATTGCTTCTCGGCAGCTATCGACCTGCCAGCATCCAAGAGGGCCAAGCTTAGCGGCACGAAATATGAGCGAAAGTATCTATGAGATACGATACGAGAGATAGCTGGCTGGCTGGCTGGCTGGCTTCTTGTTACTTGGCTTATTTCGATAATTTATGGTTCTGCACAGGCAGAAATAATATAGCTATTAAATCAAGGGACCTTTTAGGAAGCTATTGTCAGATATAAAAAGAAACCTTATACAAGAATATATTAAAGTTTAACATAGGAAAGAAGATTAATATTAGAGATATGGATTTTAATCTTTGCCTGCTTTAGTATTTTCTATAAATATTGAACCATATAATTATTTAAAAATAAAAAACCCTTAATTAAACTTACTAATATTTAGAATAAATATTATAAGAGCAAATCAACCCCTTTTTTAATAAATTTTCCTTCAGTGCAGTTGCTAGATGCCAGCTTTAATTCGAGGTAAACCGAGAGCTTCTCCCTGGCTCTCATCTCCCCTTCAGGGGAGCACATTTCCAAGCTGCGTGCCAGGTAATCTAATGAGTTGGGCGCCCAATTAGCCTCCAGGAGCACGAAACAAGGCGAATTATTGGGCAGGAAAAATGCTCCCACCCAATGGCAATTAGTCGGATTGCTTTATATTTCATGCCGCAGCGTCATCATCATTTATGAGCTCCAGCTTCTCCCCCAAAAAACTAATTGAATTTTGACGTTGGCTCGTTCATCATTAGTCGTCCTGGCGGCATGTCAAAAAAAAAAGGATACTTAACGCAAATGACTCGAATTTGTCAGACGCTCTCGCTCTCCGACAGATACATCCACAAATGACTGCAATAACTGCAATCCTGGCGGAGTCACAGGAGGTTCGGGGCGGGACGGGGTCGGTCTGCTAATTTCCTGCAGCCGCGAGTCCTTGGGGGAAAAGCTTCAGGGACGCTTTTCTTTCCCTGCCAGTGCTTTCCTTTTTTTCCCTGTGTCTGCGTGTGTGCGCGGAAATGCCGAAAGTGCATCTGATTTATGTGCGTTGCAAACTTTCAACTTCGCTGCGAAATCGTTCCGATAGTCGGGGTCACCATGCGCACAGATACACACTCAGCCACGTGAGGGAGATGCAGAGAGAGAAAAAATTGGAGGTATTTATGGGGATTTTTGAGAGTCCGGGCGCATAAGAAGGGAGTTAATATTATTGGCAGGATAAGAAAATGGAAAATGTACACGCTCAAAAAGGTCACAGGAAATAAAATATTATATTTAATAATTTTGCAACCTTCCAACAATCTTTTTATTGCTAAGAATAGTCTGGAATTCATCCAATTTCTCTAACATTTTCTCCCAGTGTACACGCACGGCGGGCGAACAATGAAAACAACAAAGAGGAACACGGAACGGCGAGCCGAAAGTTGGCGTTAAAACTAAAATTCCATAAATTAAACCTGGCTACTGGGAAACAGGACGATGGTGGGTGGAAATAAAAGTTTTGCTTTTACCCTCGGCTTCGGTGATAAATCACAGATCTTTATACCCTTGCAGAGGGTATTATAGTTTTGCCATGATGTTTGCAACGCAGTGAAGGAGTCATCTC
>JAEIIU010044083.1:0-23530 GCA_018874675.1 Drosophila baimaii
GAATTGACTCCTTCACTGCGTTGCAAACTTCTGACTAAAATTATAATACCCTGCAAGGGTATAAAAATTGCATATTTTCGCTTTTTTTCAAGATACTCAAATGAAATTTGATTATTGCCTTTATAATTTAATTATTGCCACGCTCTCGAAATTTCATCGAAATCGGATTAATATATCATATATCTGCCATAGGAAAAATCGGTCTAAATTCATATTTTACATATAAATTTTTCATTTTACATACATTTTACATTATACATGCTCTTTTTAAACAATAAGAGCACTTTGTACAAATTTTCAATAAAATCGGCCAACTATATCCGATAGCTACCCTATAAACAAATATGCGAAACAAGGTGTTTCGTGTAATTTATGCTCTTAGTATCAAAATCTTGTTTAATAAGTAACAAATTATCTGCAAGGGTATATCAAATAGCTTTTCTTTCTTGTTTTTGTATGAAATTTATTTATAATCTTGTGTTAACTTACAGATATTATGCAGAAATTCGATCACCCGCATATTATACGCTTAATAGGCATTTGTAGCGTAATGCCCATTTGGATAGTCATGGAGCTGGCCAAGCTTGGTGAACTGCGAGCTTATTTAAAGACAAATAGCGAAAGGTGAGGGGAATTATTTACTTTCTGGGAAGTTTTCATATCTATAATGATTCTCTATACGCTCAGATTAAGTCATGGAACTCTGCTGAAATATTGTTACCAACTCTCGACGGCCCTTAGCTACCTGGAGTCCAAGAAGTTTGTGCATCGAGACATAGCAGCGCGTAATGTGCTTGTTAGTTCGCCCACTTGTGTCAAGGTTTGTGGTTACTTAGGATCTTTAGTGGATTTTATGGTATTATATATTTTTCTATATTACAGTTGGCAGATTTTGGCTTATCTCGCTGGGTATCCGATCAGTCGTATTATCATTCAACGCCCACAGGTAAGAGTTTTGATATTAAAACTAGAATATATCATAACTTAATGCTGTTTTCTTTCTGACAGTTGCTTTACCCATTAAATGGATGTCACCGGAGTCTATAAACTTTCGAAGATTCACTACAGCCAGCGATGTGTGGATGTTTGGTGGGTTAAGCATATAAATAACATTTCCCGAAACTTTTCCTAATCCCTTTACTATATAACTATATAATATAGGTGTCTGCATTTGGGAAATCCTAATGCTTGGCGTGAAACCCTTCCAGGGTGTAAAGAACAGCGATGTAATCTCAAAGCTGGAAAATGGAGAACGCCTGCCTTTGCCGCCAAACTGTCCGCCTAGGCTGTACTCGCTGATGTCGCAATGCTGGGCTTATGAGCCCTTAAAAAGACCTAATTTCAAGCGGATCAAGGAGACGCTGCAGTGAGTACCTGCAACTTATCGAAGATCTTCCAGTTCTTAAGCCAATTTTCCCATCTCAGTGAAATTCTAATAGAAGACAGCATCAGTTCGTCGGAGACTCTGAAGCGAGAGCATCGACGAGTGGCTACCATGTCCTGGGTGGGCAGTGATGAGATTGACATTCCGCCACTGAAGCCATCCCGGGCGATGCATGATTCTGGTAACTAAAATGACAGACAGTTCATACGTTTCCTTGTCATATGAAAACTTCATTTTGATTGCAGATCTTACAGGCTTGATGCCAAAAGTGGATGAAACAACATCGATACCTCAGACCTATATCATTGCCCAGAATCCCGCGGTGCTGGCCAAGCTGATGATGGAGAACCAGAAGCGGGGCATCAACCCGGCCGCCTACACCACACCAGCTTCGGTATTTAATTCTCTAGCCGTAGGATTAGATGACTCCAAATCGAATGTATCGCTTAGGACAACCAAGCTGCCGGCAGCAGATATGCTGAAGCTTGATCCCATTGCAGAGTCTGAGAGGCTACTCAAGTCCCAGTCCCAGGGCAGTGCCAATCCCCTAACCGCTTTAGCTACTAACCCTTCCCTCGATCCCCTTAGTCCCCACCCGCATCATCAGGCGGCAGGCATGTTTACGGGTAGTTTGCCTTCAAAGAGTAGTTTCGTCGTTTGCCCGCCACAGCACAACACGGAGGATCAAATGCAAGCTGGCGACAATATGGCTAACCCCGCGGTGTCAAAGGTCACAGCCACAGGCTACAGTCTGTATGGCAGCCTGGAGAGGCACCAACCGGTGCTGGCCAAGCCCATGCACTCGAAGGGTGGCAGCCTGGAGCGCCATCAATCCCTGATGTCGGCTCAAAATCTAGTCTTCTACAATACAAAGCCTCCGCCGCCACAGCCGCACTTTACCAACACCGCTGAGCGTTCAAGGAGCATGGAACGGAACACGTACTTCCACGCCTATCGCCAGCAAATGAAAACCTCCATTGAATGCGAAGCTTTGCCCGAGGAAATCTACGATTTCGGTGGTGTGGGACTCAAGACCTGTGTGTCGGCCAAGCAGCAGCAACAGCAGCACCAGCAACAGCAGCAGCAGCAAGTGCAATGCAGTCCATCGGTGATGAATATGATGCTTCCTCCCCCCATAGAGCTTTGCCACCTGCAAGCCCCCGTAGATTTTATACAGGGAATGCAGCCAAATATGGCCACAGACTCATTCGGAGTGATATCGCCACATAACTATGAGGAAAGCCTGCGAAATCAGCGGGAATGGGAGCGACAATGGCTGCTCTCGGCGGGGCCTACCCAGAATGTGGTGGCAATGGGACCCAATATATCCGATGGAGGAGCTGCTTGCATGGCCACCTTGCAGGCCGAGGCTTTGGGAAATCAGGTTTGGCCCTTCATTGGACACGTTACCAGCGGCCCAGAGCTGGCTGAGTTTGCATATTATTTCCCTCATTTCGTTGGCCCTTAATTTTTTTTTTTATATTTTTGTATATTAGATTGGATTAATGTGTTTTATTTTATTTATTTGATATACATTTTAATATATGCTGGGTTATATTAATTGGAGATAACTTTCATTGGTCTTTTTTCAGGCCAAACATAATGTTTTGGGTGAAAAGCTGCGACAACAGCGGAAGGAAAGCAACAGTGACAGCGAGTGGTTAATCCAAGAAGAAGTAAGTACCGATAGTTTCCTTTATTCGGAGAGTTCCCTGTCCCTGCCTTAATGAGAGCGAAGAAAATACAAGTATTTTACCAAAGACGCTGGAGCTACTAAGATGAGTAACGACCATTTATTTGAATTGCCATATGCAAGCCATATTTCTGTTTCTAACAAAAATCGCGTTCTCTCCGTTCCCAAAAAGTTGAGAGCGTAAAAATCTAAAAATAGAATACGTGTACAAGAGAGCGCCTGGCCCTATAGCGTTCTCTCTCTGTCTCTACGGCAACAGACTCTGTACCCAGCGCTAGGTACAGCACGAAAAATGTGTTTGTAAAAAAATCGTATGGCATCTTAGTAAATAAAGCGTCTTTGTTAGTGTATATTTTGCATTATTCAGAGTGTTCCCTGTCCATCTTGACGAGAGCGAAGAAAGTACAAAGATTTCACGAACTTAACTTCCTACTAACCTTTCAGAGGCGTCGATCCAGCTCGATACCCCATGGATCCCTCAACGACCACCAGCAGCATATGTTCAAGCTGGACTTTATGTCGGCCGGACCCTCCAGCCTGCCCGACTCCTGCTCCAACTCCAACTCCCGACCCATGACGCCGAATGCCAATCTTCTCTCCCTGAAGTCGAACAACTCGTCGGCGGATCACTTGTCTGGCTTGGCCATGGTGAGCAGCGATGAGCAGCAGCAGCAGGCCAGAAACTTTGGCGCAGCAGTGGTTTCCTCAGGTCGCCCACTGAATCGTGCCGAAGACGAGGTCTATTGCGCCACCACATTGGTGGTCAAGTCAATAATGGTGCTGTCACAAGGTGTGGAAAAAGCCAATACCGAGGGGTATTTGGAGCTGGTCAAGAATGTGGGCGTCAAGTTGAGAAACCTGCTCACATCGGTGGATAAGATATCGGTGCTATTCCCAGCACAGGCCCTCAAGTAAGCCGCGTTGTTTAATGATTATTGATTAACTAATATTGATTGGTTGGCTTTTGTTTATCAGGGAAGTGCAAATGGCCCATCAGGTGCTGTCCAAGGATATGCATGAACTTGTCTCAGCCATGCGTTTGGCCCAGCAATACAGCGACACTACCCTGGATTGTGAATATAGGAAGTAGGTTCACCAAAATGATAATGACTCAGGAGTCCTTGAGCTAATGGTCTTGTTTGTTTGTATATTACAGGAGCATGCTATCGGCTGCTCACGTCTTGGCCATGGACGCCAAGAACCTGTTCGATGTCGTGGATTCCATACGCCAGCGTTACCAGCATGTATTCCCGCCACCCTCGACCTCGAGTTCATCTAGTTTTGAGTCAACCTTGACCACGACGACGACGACGACGACCATTAATGAATTTGGTGGACACCTTAAGGCCAGCACCTCTGGAGATCTGCTGCAAAACACAGGCATATACGATAATGATTTGCATCAAAGCTTCAGCTCGCAGTTGCAGTTGCAGAATGCCACCTCCAGTGGCAGCGGCGTGGGCGACAGCTTACAGAGAGGCATGAGCATGGGCCTGGAGGACACCACAAGGGCTACGAATGAGCCCCTGCGAATTGTCGAGGAGGCACTGAGTAGCCCGGGTGAACACATGTATTGCAATACGTCCGCCTTGCATGGCCACGCGTAACTCTTCTGCGCAGATAGATATTAACTTAAAGATTAAACTATTGTACATACCTAAAAAAAAAAATATATATATATATATATATATATGTATGCATATATGTATATCAATCGAACTATTCAGCGGATAATTCGCTTATCTCTACGTACGAAGATACTTACTCAAAGTTTGACGAGACCCCCAACTCGGCCGGCCGCATTCTCACATCGTCATGTAGTCAAAATAATTTAAGAAAGCAAAGACACGTTTTTGAATGAACATACATAGAAGCTGGCTAGTAATATTATTTATAGATAACTTGACCCCAATATCTAATACAACTAAAAAATGTAATTCTTTATCAATTTGGGTGTATTTTAAGACATTTATATTGTGATTTATATATTCTACCAATACACAAGCTTTACTGCGAGCTAATTAATTTGGTGCCAGGTTCTCGATCACAACAACAACAAATAAATTGAATTACTAAACGAAGAGAGGTGATTTTCTTTTATTTTTGTAATTATGCGGAATAAAATATATTATTTACAGAGAGGCATCTGTAGCATAGGAACCTCATCAGTACTTATATTGCTGACTGATTCAACCTCAACATGTACTACGATTTTTCAGGCTGTACCCAGCGCTGGCTACAGGGTCTGTTGCCATAGAGACAGAAAGAGAGAACGCTTTAGACCCAGGCGCTCGTTTGTAGGTATACAGTGGTAGCCGACGACTGTTTGTGTACACGTATTCTCACGCATTCTACATCTGTACGCGCACATCTAAGCGCATTCTAGTTTTAGAATTGTACGCTCTCAACTTTGTGAGAGCGGAGAGAACGCAATTTTTGTCAGAAACAGAAAAATTGCTTGCATATGAAAATTTAAATGTATAGTCGTTACTCATCTTAGTAATTCTAGCGTTTTTGGGTATATGGCATTAGTATTTATATTAATTTATTTTTTATATTATGTTATTAAAACATATTTAACTAAACCCCAAGGAAAAACGTCTCCAAAAAGCGCAAATCGAATGTGGAATTCTTTAATAAGTTAACATTGTCTCAAGATACAATTCCTTTCATAATTTTAAATATAAAAAATCCATTTCATTGGACAACTGAATTATTTAGCCGAGTCAAGAAGTCATTAAATTCGATGAACATCACTTATATCGACAAGCATTCATAAATACAACGACATGGTTTTAAACATATATGCGGAAGTACCCTTTGTTTTGTACTGTGTAATGCAACAAGAATATTGGAGATTCAGGACAACGAGATTATTTGTAAGTGTGGGTTAGTTCGAGTTGATTTGCTAACTTAGATATCAAAGGAAAAACATGAATTAAGAATATATTGTACGCTCTATCCATTCCTCCAGTGTAAAGGTGGCCGTCTCATTTTTCTCAGTGTCCTGCTCCTTGAAGATTTCTGTGGGAAAGAGGAATATATGTATAAGTTATCACAACTTAAAGCTTTAAGAGTTATTTGTCTTACCAATATATGTCTTAATTTTCACTGCACACATGATGAAATCATCAAAGGCAATCTTGCCATCTCGCGAGCCATAGCGATGGCCCAGGGCATTCAAGACGCGGTTGTTCAGATGATAGCCAGCCGAGTTAAGAGCCTCCCGCAGCTGGAAACCTGACACACGACCCGTATTTTCGGTATCGTAAACCTTGAAGATGGCCTTCCACTTGGCAATATCCGCTAGCAGCACCTCAAACTCCTCGAATCCCAGCTTGCCGGATTTGTCAGCATCCAGCATGGCCACCATGGAGCGGCAGACGTCCTTGGAAAAGCCATGGGTTTCATCCACAATTGCTGTAATGTTGATATTCATTAATAAATCCTTTTTATTGTTATATTTTCTCTCTTTTTACCATTTGCTGTTATAGGACCTCCATCCGCTGGATTATCTCCCATTAGCCTCTTGTTCGACTGATCGTTCATGCCCATTTGATCCTCAAAGGGTGTGCCCTTCAAGAAAGGTCCGCAGATCAAGGACAGGAGGCCACAGGCGCCGGCACCATCACCATCGCCAGGACCAGCAGCCTGGGTCTCAAATGCATTATTCGGGGAGAAACGGTTGAAGACAACCGGTTTTGGCAAATCTTTGAATACATAACATAATCAGCCTTGTACACCTTGTAAAAAATTAGTTTTGGCCTTACCATCTCTCATTGAATGGTCCAAAATACGCTTCAACTCCATCCAATCCACTTCCATGTCCTGGCCGGCAATGCTATTAAACAGGCGGCGCAAGCTCTCCTTCTGCGGATCCAGGGGCTTCGGTGTTGGGAATCCGGGCGATATCTTCAAAACGAACAAACCTAATTAAACGATCCCGAGTGCCACGATCTACTTACCGTATCGGCCTTGTCGCCGTAACCCACATGATCATCATTCTCTCTAAATGAAAGTGAAAAGTGAAAAGCGAAATGATTGATGAATAATGTGCGGTTTTTGTAATAAACCATTCAGACATTACAATGGCTTCATTTGTACACTACACAAGGGGATTTCAATGGATATTTCAAGCAAAGTTTTGACGCATGAACTAAGTACATAGTTGTGAGTGTGTCGTTCGTGTCCATTTTCAAAGTATAATACGTTGTTGTGGGTATTTCCTTTATTGTTTGTTACTTTAGAATAATATTTATATATATATAGTGGTTACATAAGAAAAATACATTTAAGCAAAGGTTAAAAATAGGCTGAGAGGATTTTGATCTATATATTTGCTAACCGCCCTTTGAGAACCTGTTGAGATACAAATTAATTTCAAAGTAGCCTTGCCTTGCACTGAGCATTAAATTCGAATACACGTTAATACTTTCCATTTCCAGTTCAGTTCTACAGACAGACGACGGACATATGACTTCCAACTACTTAAGCAAATGTTTTATAAACTTTAAGAAGAATACTGTAAGATTTAAATTAAAAGAAAATATTCAGGAGCATGCACTTCTGCAAAGACGCTTTATTTACTAAGATGACGCACGCCATACGCACGCATCTTTGTGCTGGACCCAGCGCTGGATACAGGCTCTGTTGGCATAGAGCCAGAGAGAGAGAGAGAGAGCGCTCTAGACCCGGCTTGCATATGGCAATTCAAATATATGGTCGTTACTCATCTTAGTAATTCTAGCGTCTTTGACTTTTCTCTGTCCATCGGGAATGTGTGTTCTTGGGGGTAAAGATTCAACAAACAATTTTAATTCAACAATTGCTAGCGCTAAAATTAGAAATATATACTGTAGTCACATACCCACATATTGCACTCTTTAGAAGCTTTTGAGTATTTGAAACCCGAACGAACGAACGAATTATCTCTAATATACAAACTCATTTTGGTCATTGTCTACATTTACGTACTCCATGTTGTTTTGGGTTTCGGAGAATACTCGAATGATGAACTCGCCCTCCTCGTTCGGATCAAAAGTGGAGGGTACAATCAGGTAGTGGCCAGGCGGCAACTTAAAGCGGGCGCATACCTGTAATCACACACAGGTTAACAGTTGGTTAAGGGTACTTATTATTTTAAAGAACTTACTTCTCGCGTGTTGATAAAATGAGGCGAACGTCCCACCGAGGACTTATACCTGAAGAAGTTCAGGCCCTGCGGACGGTTCTCCAGCTCCCGATCGCTGAGACTGTAGATGGCAAAGCCAATAGTCAGGCACTCCATTCCCATATTCCGCTTCGATCTGCGATTTTTCTGCATCAAAGCAACAATCACCGTGCACTGGCCCTCCTCATCTTCCTCGTCGGGATCGGCCAGCGAGATGATGTACTGGGGATTGTGCCAGAAAGTGTCCAGGAAGTTGCGGCAGCCGCCGGCAGTGACGCCAGGTGTCCACTCGCCCTCGTACATGGACATTTCCCACTTCCTTTTGCCGCTGTTCTGCTGATCCTCGGTCAGCGAGTCGGGCGACAAATTGCAAATCTAAAGGGTTTAAGTTTAAGATATATGTCTGGAATATTATCTTTATGTCGGATATATCACCTCCACACGATCGAAGTGGCTGAGGAAATCCTGGAATGACATCCAGAACTCGCCATCCCTATCGAAAGTGAGTCCAATCTCATTCTTCTGATCCTCGGGTATGTATCTCCATTCCGGCGAACTGTCACTCCAGGGACCATTCCACTCGGCCTCATTACCCCAAGGATTACGCATGCGTATCATCGGAATCTTTCCCTGGCGATTCGGCGTAACGATGTCAATAAGGCAAACCTTGGTAATGGAGTAGGCATGTCCCCGAATCAAGCCCTGGGGAGTTTCGGCCTCCAGAACATTGGGATCCGGTTCAATGGAGCAACCCATCATTGAATTGCGATCAGCGGCCTTTTGTAGGATGGTAAAGAGATTGCCGGGGGCTTCCTTCAGATCGTACCACTCGCTAACGCCGCCCGTGAAATCCTCCATGGCCTCACAAGTGCTGCCACCCTTCAGGGCCTCATAGGAACCGTGAAGTCTGTAGAAAGAGGGAAATTACATTTAATAAGCCTGCACTTGCCGAGGTTTTAACCCTTCATACTTGGCATATGCCTTCTCCAGCAGGGCACTCCAGAATTCATTCTTCTCCGTCGAATGCATGTACATCAGCTCGCCATTGTAGGTGGGCAGGCGGTCATCCACTGTGACATCCACCCATTTACCTTTTAATGAGAAGAAAGTGCAGTTATTCTAGTATAATTTCAGGCTTAAAGTTATAATTACCATATTGCCAGAAGCGGAAGTGAAAGATGCCCGCATAATTCTCCTCGAAGCTCTGTTCTGGCGGAATTACGCGGAAGAACAAATTCGATTCCTGGGTCAAGTTGGCAGTGGCAGCCAGGAGCCAGCAATCTCCCAGTTCGCCCTGCTGGACATCAAAGCGAGAAAAGCCCTCCACGAAAAATTGAGGATTCTCGGCAATTTCCTTTTTGGTAATTAAATTAGAAATAAATCTATATAAATCTCTATAAATCTGGTTAACATTTATCCCTTACATGAGGTCTCAGCCATTCGATGTGACGATCTGGTCGCCGGGAGAACTGCAGAGACTCGTTCGAAGCCGGAAAGAGGGGATCCTCGAACAGCGAGCCGCTGGCAATGCAACTATTCAAGATGGTCTCATAGTCCTGCACTTCGGAATAGGGTCCCAGGTTGGAGCTCTTTTCACCCAGCTACAAAAGGTACTTGGTATTAGTTATTTACTACAAACATTTATAATTTATTGTATGTGATAACTGTATGTACAGAATATATAGTATATTTGTGTAATGGTTTAAAAAAAAAAGAGAGAGTATTGCTGATTTTTACACTTTGATTGCCACAATAAGGAAAACACACACAGAAGGACAACACACAGTACGACACTTTGGCAGAACACACACATTATCCTTGAAGCGGAAGTGTGTCAATGCCATATATTCGATGACAGGAGTAGGTACTTACGTTCCCATAGTACAATGTTTGAGAAGATTTGGAGGATTGCAATGGTTGCTAATGTTTGAGTGGAATGTAATGGGGGTTAACATGCATATGGAGCTCAATGAAACGTATATTATGTATGTTTTTGTTTAGCCCTGTCTATATATATATATATGTAGATCTAATGATAACCCCCCTTGGGGTTTAACTTACAACTCGCATGTTCTTGATGCTGGGCAGCACCCTCTTGGTGTCGGCCTCCTTTTTCATGAAAACCTCATTGATCACCGATCCGACCACATCCTTGGCAGCACCCATGGCCGCCTCGCCAGCGGCATTCAGGAACTCCTGACCCGCTTGCCTCAAGAATCCCTTCAAGTCGTCCATGATGGCTCAGGTATCTAAAATTAGAGGTCTGAGATTAAAAACCAATTTATATACATTTGTTGCGCCCATAACTGCTATCTAGTTAGCAAAGTCCAAAGCATACTACAACTATATCGTCCATAGTTACTTATGGGACTTAAAAACACACCCCGCGGCATAAATATGGGGTTAAGCGAGTATTAGAGAAGCGTTAATATTCCCAACGTGACTCTCCAGTTAGATTAAATTACTTTAATTCACGCAACGAGCATTTCGGTTTATTCAAACAGAAATTATACTTTGGAGACTAAAGAATTCCTTGTGGTTCGCACCCAAATATAATTCATACGCATATGCTGCTTGGCTATATACATCATGTATATATATACTATATATGCTGCTACATTGTGTGACATCATTCGGAAGCATGAGATTCTCTAGTGACTCAAAGGGTGTGCGCCATTCGGGAGATTCAGACACATTCCCATACTGTCACCTGCCACAGCTCCTGACCCACGTCCTTGGGATGCGTGGAGATGGCCACCACATGTCCGTTGGAGAAGCCCAGCAAGATGTAGCCATCGCCAAACCATTTGTGCTGCATCAGCGAACCGGAACTACTGCTATATACTATATAGGGGATTATATCGTAAATTGGCCTTTAATTGGAACAAAATATGCTAGGGTCCCCATCTGCTTGATACGTTTGATTGTTGGGCCGCCTAGTATATTGGGAATCATTGGTAATTCTACTGCGAAACCCAAACTGGTTTGCTAATTAATGCATTCTTTAAGCCTGGCTCATTCCCGTGACCAGCGGAATAGGCGAGCGGATGGTCAGCATATCGAACTGAATCACTTTAAAAATACACATTTCCCCCATTTCCAAATGGACCTTGATTGTTGTCCCAGAGAGAGAGCGATATTTCGAATCACGCACTTTCACTCCCCGAAAATCACAACAGCAGCGGAACGAGGCGAACGGATACTTTAACAACAGCAAGATACTTACTAAACAAATATTTATAACTGTATCTGAACACCTGACTGCCGGTGGCCTATCGATAACGTAGGTGTTTTTAAAGCACAATTTATCGGCCTTTTTCTTTTTTCAGAACCATTCATCAACTTGTACTAAGATTTTCCCTTTTACAGAACCAGCGACCAGCGTTACCAGACTTCTCATGCTCGAGCAACCAGCGTTGCCAGACTTTTCGTGCATGAGCGACCAGGGGTGGCAAGTCATTTTAAGCCCGAGCGACCAGGGATACCATACTTTTATGCTCCAGCTACTATACTTTCTTACGTCAAAAGATACGTTAAGTTTTTAAATAGCGCGCATTGTTTCCGTCTGTGTGAATGGCAAACAGCTGATCAGTATTCCGCTCTGGTCACACTGTCGGCAAAATACGCCTTCATAAGACCTTTACAAGCCTTTTTAGAGTTTTCCGCAGTTTTTCCACAGAAAATTGAATTTTTACACGTACCTTAGAGAGATTCGCACCCAACGTAGAGGTTCCTAGCCCCGGAAAATGACGACGAGGACGAATAATCAAGTATAAACAACGATTTTCCTCGAAAAGTATGGCAACGCCAGTGTCATGAGCCCTTCATTGCGCGATTTGAGTGTGACCAGTGACCGTGGAACAAGAAACCCGCTCTTTTTCTCACGAATTTCAGTAATAAACGGACTCCGACACACATCACGCGCAACGAATTTTATTTCCGTGAAATTCAGCATTTACAAATTGTAAGCAGTGGTTTTTCTCGCACCAACAATCCGAAAAAGTTGGCGCTTAAAAATAGAGTCAGTTCCAATAACAGGAAATCAGATTTTAAACCCGAAAACGATCCCGCAGAGCACTCATTGATTTTTTCACGGCATTGCCGGTGAGATGGGACGCCGTTAATACACACGCACGGATGTGTGTATATGTTGCGGCGGGCGCTTGTGTGTGAATAAATAATATGACATAATCGACGTGTGCGGCTTAATTGACATGGTTTTTGTGCGATGAATACCTAAAAGTGCCAAACGAGCGCCAAAAGAAGCGTTTCTTGTGGTCAGAGCGGCGAAAAGGACTTGTCTTGTACCGCTATTCTTCCCATACGCTTTGCTCCAAATATTCGTTCCTCCCAACACTCTCTCTCTCTCACACACACACGCACGTATATTTGGGCGTTGCAGGATGATGTACCTCTCTTATCGCTCTCACCTACGGGCTGTGCTCTCTTGAATATTTTTGCGCAATCCGAGATTTTTGCACCTCCTCAATGTGAAACTCTTTAATTGTTCGCCAAATCAAGTTAAATCGGACTTAAATCCAAAAGCGGGAGTTGCCTTGAGTTGTTTTTTGGCTGCACCCACTTGACGTTGCCTAACACTGCCCGCCCGCTCTCTCAGTGCGGTTCTCTTTTGCGTTTCATTCTTCGTCCATTTGTCAACGTGCGCTGTTCGTCGCAGACTTTTTTTGAATTAAGTTCGTATGCAAGTTAAATAGATATTTTCACACTTCCTAACCGTAGTGCGGTGCATTAAAGTATTATTTAGCGTTTTTGGTGCGTTGAAAAGTGCCGTTAGCAGCGGCGCCATCTTTAAAAATATTAACAGTTATTTACTGAAGTGAAGCGAAGCTAAGAAGCGGCATTCTTGAAATTTGAAAACAAAATTTTGTTCGATTCTACAAAAAGTTAATTCTATTAATTCCCCTCTCCCCTTCCCCTTTTTGATAGTCTCTCTGCGGCATATGTGTGTTTGTACGAAATAGCAGCCGAAAACCAAAGTGCGAGAGCAAGAGTACAAATTTAAAACGCGTGCGTTCCCCCTCTAACGTATAGTGAGTGTGACCGTTGTATTTGTGACCTGTGCCTGCGTTCCAGCCACTGGAGGATCGACGAATAACGAAAAAACGAAGAATACCGGTAAGTGTCCGGTCGCCTTGGAGGCTCTTAAATCAAATGTGGGCTAGGAAAACGTGATATTACGTGGAGTTATCTTCTTGAATATCCCGTCGTGCTGCGCTCTTACTGTTATGATGAGCGGCAATTGCTGCCCGGTGACGCCATCTTTTGTGCTCCTCTAATAAGTGTTGTTTTTTTTTTTGGGTTTGGTCAAGCACACGCAACACACTGCGTGCGAGTGTGTTGTTTGCTTTGTTGTTATGCTTCGAGCTTGATGTTCTAGTAATTTTTCTTTTCTCTCTCTGCCTGCCTGTCCCACTCTCTTTTTTGGGTGGGTGTGAGATTCGTATGTGTGCGTGTGCGTGTGCTTTTCCTTTTCACATGATTCATGCATCTCTCTTCCTCGGACTTTCTATGCGCTTGTCAGATTATAGAAATACAGTTGCACGTCATACGGGGTTTTGGGGTCTCGGCGTTAGCTTTTATCAGCAATTTGTTGCCACTCGCAAATATTCGCAACCATTGCGAATCTCGGGAGTGTGTCTAATGCACTTGGCTGTCGCTAATAAATCGCCTGCTGGCGCGCATCTGTTGTTGGCAAGTTTCGTTGTGACCCACTTTTCCTGCTGGTGGGTCGGTCTCTTGGTCTGGTCTCTGCGCCGCCTCTCTTTCGCTCTTCTAAGCCATTCGCGGTTTTAGCCAAGTAAATGGCGAAAAGCGGCAACAAGTGATAAACAGATTTGTAAATATTGGAAACTTGTTTAGCCGATTTGTTAGTGCAATTCCGTGGCAGCAAAAGTATGTTCTTTCAGTTGGTTTCAGTTTTGTATAGGTTTGTTTTTAGTTACATAGTAAACTTTAACTTGTTTATTTAATATTTTCCAAAACTGTGTGAATTTTGTAATTTGTTTTCAAGAAAACAATTAATATGAAAAATGATAAAAATGTAAAAAAAATATATGGAAAATAAAGACAAAATCTGATTTAGAAATATTGTATGACAACGGCAACTCGAGTCATAGAAGTTGGCCTGTATTCCGGTTACCTGACAATCTTATCAGAAGGGCATGCCTCTTGTTGTTACGCGTTCTGGTTAGATTGCGGTTCCGATACAAGTGCCTGTAAAGTGGGTCTAGCCAACAACACAATCATTTAATGTTCCAAAGAGTACAAGGATTTCATTTATATTTCGCATTACCTTTTTTAAGTCAAGCTGTGCCTTTTTATAATGATTTCCTATGAGTATTTCCTGTATACTTTCCGCACTTTATATCAAAATCTAGCATTCCATTTCGCGTGCTCTTTCAATCGCCTGATAAATTTCAGCTACCTTTTTGTATGCCACATGACGTCATTTCGCACACATTGCTTATATGAAAGGAAAAAAAAATTTGCTCTTTTTGTTGGCTAGCTTTTGTTGCTAATTCGAATACACACATAGACACACGCACATGGACAGTGGGCTTTATAATTCATTGCTTATGCTTCCCTCTTTTTCGTCCCCTTATCACTTCCCCGTGTTTTATTTTATTTGTTCCTCTTGCTCCGTTGGTCCGTTTTCAATTCGCAAATTAGACGTGACTCGCGTTCGTTGAGGTTTTCAATTGTTCATTCAGTTTTTTTGTATGTACTTTTTTCCGTTGCACACCGCAAGTTGCATTGCGAGAATTTACGAAAATCGTTGAGGCATTATCTGTATCTATATGTATTGAAATTTAACATTTAAATCACAGAAAAGGCACAAAAAAAAACAGAGTGCGCGATACTAACAAAAACAGGACAAAAACCCGTTGTTTATTGCCGCTTTCCGCTACAAATTTGATAGAGTGACAAATGAAAAGAGTGAGGTGGCAGAATATGTGACCGTGTGTCTCTTTTTAACGGGAGGAAGTGCATAGTTAAAACTGTAAACAATTGTTGAAGAACCTAACCTACAAAATGTGTGTGTTTGCATTGAAACGAGTCGGAAATACATAACGAAAACCCAAATGACGAACAGGGTGACGGGGACACACAAACAATAACAAAGAAGAAACTAGAAGCGAGAATGCTATGATAAGAAATACACTTCAAGTGAAGGAAATCCCGGCATTCAATCCTAACTTTCTAACTTTTATTGAGGCGTGTCCCCCATCTGAATCCGACAATGCAAATGCATTTGCTGTCTGATGGGTTAACAGCAGACCTAATGACTCTTGATTGGGAATTGGAAATTGTTTACCCAAGCGTGTGCTTATCGAATTTCCCACTGACGTCACATCTCTCCGGTGATTAATTGATTTGAAAACTGGTTGGTGGATGGGGGGCTTCATAATTGTGACGTTTACTTTGATTAATGCATTTATCCCTGAAAATCGGTAAAATCGACTTAAGAACTTCACTGAAACCTTAATTCGAATTAGAAAAAAAGAGTTCGAAAAGCGCAAAATAATACTAAAATAGTATCACGATCGAACAGAACAGGCTGCAATCA
Organism: Drosophila baimaii; assembly: GCA_018874675.1. Taxonomy (NCBI): domain Eukaryota; kingdom Metazoa; phylum Arthropoda; class Insecta; order Diptera; family Drosophilidae; genus Drosophila; species Drosophila baimaii. The sequence goes on from JAEIIU010044083.1 coordinate 15,836, forward strand.
ACAGTTGTCTGGCAGCAATAATTAAAAATTAAAAAAAAAAAAACGTTTCAATTAATTAAGTAACCTCTTAAAGATAGTTTTCTACAAATATACACATTTAAAAGTCTACTCATAAGGTCATAAGGTTAATTACACTGGTCTATTGTATTACTGGTTGCCACTAAAAACCAGTTTGACTTAAAGGAAAATTAATTCGACTTAAAAAGTAGTATTAAAAAACAAGCCTTTACAAATAAATAAAAAGAAAACATTTTAACAACTTTAGCCTGAAGTAACAGTGCCTTCAAGCATGTCGAAAACAGTCTGGTAACACTAGCTGCCACCAAAAACAAATTTGTCTAAAAGCAAACGCTTAAAATTGATGGCTCCCCGAAACCCAAACATAAAAAGAAGTGAACCCTGTTGTTGCCCCAAAGCCAATTGCAGTGAAGATGCAACAGAGGAAGAGAGACAGCGAAAGAGAAAGAGGGAGAAGGAGAAAGGGGGAAGACAGAGAGGTAGATAAAAGAGGCGTACGTGCCAAGCTTCAAAACAGAGACACAAGCGAGATTAAAAAAAAAGAGAGATGTTGCTGCTGGCTAAACAACTGCAGCTCATCAATAAAACAGCAACAACAACAATAAACCAGACACAACACGGGCAGAGAAGAGAGATGGGGTGAAAGAGAGGGATATAAAGACAGAGAAAGAGAGAGAGGGGCCAAGAGGCAGAAGAGACAGCAATAACAAATGTACAGTTGCAGAAGCAGCAGCCGCATCAGCCAACAAAAACAAAAACAACAAACAGCTGCAACAAAACATAAATCTTGAAGGAAAACAAGTCAAAACAAGACAGCAACTTGAATACCCTACAAGGGGTATTCCTTTATTAAAGTTAATTATACAAATAAATACATATTTATTTATCATTCTTATTATTATTAAATTCTTGCAGTTTTTTTTTTAATTCATTCCTGAAACCACTCTTTTTGGCTTTATAAGAGAGTGTGTCTCACATCAGAAGAGCATATTCTGAAGTGCAGTCCCCCAACGGTGTCTGCTTTCTGTTGTTATTCAGGCTTTTAAAGCTCGAGCCCCTCTCAGAAGATGATGAGAGGCAAAAAGGCGCGACAACAATGTGGATAATTATACCGAAAATGTTCGGAAGCGAAGGCAAGAAAAAATGTAGACAATTTCTATAAAGATGGGAAACACAGCGACGATGATGGCGGAGCGAGCTGTGCGTCTGCATTTCTTGCCTTCTTTAACATTTGCTTGCTGTAATTTCTTCTGCTGCGCTTGAACTTCAATTGAATTGTTTCTTCTGTCTTCTGGGTCTGCTTCTTACTTCGTCTCCATCTCTCTCTCTCGTACCACCGCTCTCTGTCGGCTGAAAGTGATTGAAAGCCTCTGTTATTATGGCGGTCTGATCCGACTGAACTAAATTTAAATTGGAATTTAGGCTAATTTCGTTCTCTCCCGCTTGTGGGGGCGTGGGAAATGGTTCCCTCCTTTCCAGTTGTTCTCTTCTTCTCTCCTGAAATTGCCACAATTTGTTGTAATTAATGTAAATACTAGAGAATTAAATGTAATTGGCTTTTGTGGCTTTCAAACGTGACAAGTGGCTGACCATAATGTACATCTAATTGCAATGCAATCGCTCTTCTGCCAACTTCCAACTGGAGTGCCAATAGGAAATTCCCAACCGGATACAAATTGCATATAAAATAGGGTTTCTTTAGCAAGAAATTATAGGTTTCAGCTACATCCAACTGGAATTGTAATATGAAATTCTCTACCAGTTGATATTTCCTCCTTTTTAATGAATTGCTAACCCACTTTGCCGGGCACAAATGTCAATAAAAATCTGGTTTTTCAAACAACTCTTCACTGCAACATTGCCAAACACGAGAAGGCAACAATAAAGCTCTATAAAAAGGCCATCATCATCATTATTATCATCATATAACAATAGAGCCGGAGTAGTCGAGTCGTCCAACAATAAGCGCAAACGTGTTGCTGCATAAATGAATTCATAATGCAAAACAAAAGAAGATATTAAGGAAAAGGGGGGAAAAAGCGAATTGTGCAGCACACGAAAGAGGCAGGCTGCCGGCTTACATAATCGTTTATAGCTTCTATTCAACACTCCGCCGATCTCGGTTTGTAAATCAACACCAGAAGCGGCTGAATTGCGTTACCAATGTTTCGTGTCTGGGGGCTTTCACGCAGAAACATTTAGATCGCGTTTATTGGCCAATTTCAGACAGCAATTGTGCGTGGCAAGTGTAATGTGGAGATGATCACCTGAGCGCATCGGAGAAAGGTGTAATTAAATTAAATTAATATTTGGGCATACTAATAGTATGCTTATCACAGCTCGTAATGCGGTAATTTATATGCAAATTTTTGTTTGTTTGGGCTATAGACGTTCCGGAACGAAAAGTAAATATTGTATTTACATGTGGGATATAGTTTTAGATTCCGAGTAGTGTTAAAAACATAACATTATAATTGATTATTTTCAAGTGAATTAAAGGCCTTCACAGTATTTCAGATTTTGAATTCCCAACTGGTTTTTTTTCAGAAATATCAGTAAATCTCAGTTTGCAGATTGTTTTAAATGTTAAATAATAATAATCAAACATATAGTGTTGTCTATAATTAATTAGATCGAACTTAAGACATCAAGTTTTGTAAACGCTTAACCATAAATAAAACCGCTTAAACCAATAGAGTTTGCAAGAAAATCTTATTGGATGTTATAATGATTTATGAAAAGGGCGTTGTTTTATATCTATAAGAAATGTTTTTTAGCTTCTCGTAATAAATTGTCAGAAAATCTAATTATTGTTGTCTCTAGGCAGTGATTTTCCTTCGCTACCAAAGAATTCCAGGCCGAAATAACCTCCTCCCCCGTCAATAATTCAATTATTTTATTTTGTTTGCTGGGAGCGTCTCTGCTATCGGTGAGCCATTCAGTGTGTGTGTGTGTGTCGGTGTGTGTTTTTGTGTGCTTGTGTGTCTGGGCAAAGCGCAATATAAAATAGCGAGTAGTACGAAAATATTATAAGGCGCGCTAACTAAAAATATTCACATGACATCATCGAGCAGAGGCGCTGACCGCAGCGTCAACGTTGGCAGAGCAGACGCAGCATCTGAATAGCAGTCTCTCTGTTTTTGTGTGTGTGTGTTGAAAAACGGGAAATCTGTTTGCCGAGAAAAAGGGAAAATGCTTACTTCTCTCTTCTCTCTTCCCTGCTCTCTGTGGCTTGCTTTTCTTAATGTTTACTTGGCCAAAGGCAAACAATTACAGCCAAACTTTTGAGTAACTCATAAATTATTATCTTAATAAAATTAAGTAAATAAATGTAACTGCAAATGGGATTTGGGTTTCAGGGAAACTATTGAATTTTCTTAAAATATAAAAAACATTTATTGATACTATAAAATCGTTATTAGAAAATGTATTTAATCTGTGATTTTTCTGTGAGGTTTTCCTAATCGACAACTCTTCTAATTATAATTTTATTCCACATTAACCCTTATTCTCATCTTATTTATTTCCAGGCAAATCATAAAAGTATTATAATCACGCAACAAATTCAATTTTAAGGTAAGTTTTTGGATCTAGTCTTGGATTGACAACAGAAACACGCCCATAAGTCAAGTGCAAAGCATATCAACACAGAACGGAGCAAACAAAACTCGAGTCCCCCTCTATATTTATTTTATTTTTTTTTATAAATATTTTATCTGTTTGCACATATTTGCGTTTGGTTTTTGCAATGATTGAGGATTGAGGAGGTCTCTCTTTGGCATTTTTATTGACACTTGTTTGCTAAGGAGAAACGTGCAAAAAGTCCAAGAGAAGAGAGCATACAGAGGAAGCCACACCTCGCGCTCAACTTTGAACTTTTTGCTTACGCCACACTTGAGCGATATCTAATTGTGTGTTCCGTGCTTCTTTTTTTTATACTATTTTGTGATTGTATTGTTTGCCAAACTAATTGAGAACTAATCGAGGTCATGACCAACAAAGGGAAATAAATAATTTGTATTAATGGCACTCAAGCGGAGATTTTTGTCATCTCTCTCTGTGACAAAGGTTTTGCATAGAGTAGAGTAGGTTCATTATGCATTATTTCATAATCAACAACTAACGATGATGTCACGGGGCAAGACTTGTTTGTGTTTGGCTTTGGCGATAAGCTGAATGAAATGGAAGTTATCTCTGATTTTTACACATGTTGGTGTCGTGTAATTGACATGCTAATTTGCACTCTCTCTCTCTCCTGTTTGGCTTTATCTCTCTACGGGGATCTCTTTACATGCCACGCATAACTTCACCTCTAATTCAATTAAGCATGACCTTTGTTTCACTGGATTTTTTCGTACATCTCGCCTCGCGTACTACACTCTTGGTTCTCTCTTTCTGCTTCGGTTGAAATTGAATTAAAAGCCACTTAAGCGTTGAGTCTGCCTGGCGCTTTTTTTATACTGCTGCTGAACTGTTCCATTTATGTCCACATGTATCTGCGTTATGTTACGTATCTACTATGTATATATGTACATATATCTCGGGCTCTATGGGTACTGCATAAATTTTGATTTACCCTTCGGCGGGCATGGTACACTGGCTTTCGACGAAACACTGCCAGCCAGCAATAAAGGGAGCAATAAACAGAGCGACAGCGGAGAGAAATTCCCAACATGAGGATTGGATCGTTTTGCGTTCATCTAGCACTTTCATAAATGGGTCATTGAACCAGACAGTGAGACCAGCAACTTTGGCTTTCTGGCTTTACTATTATTATTATTCTTTTTTTTTTTTTGGCAATCAGGGTAAACAGTTTTCTTTAAGTTTCGTTTATAGCTTTTGGACGGAGCAAGAACAAAAAACTACAAAAAAGTATAATATATTGCACGCTTTAATGAGCTTTCTAGCTAGAGGGCGTTTTCTCTTAGATGAAACTGTAAATTAGTTTTTAGCTATAAATCAATATTTTAAAAAGTTTAATAAAGAAACTATAAAAAGGTTATAGGGATAGTATATTATAATATTTGTATTTCGAAGTCTGCTTTGTTATATTAAGAAGTGTGTTGTTTAATTTATATATATAAATTATGTTCCATAAATTGCTGTTGGTTAAGTTTAAATATCTCACAAAGAACAGGAGGAACATGGTTAATATTCCACCGATTCTGATTGCTGAAGTCCTGTCGACCGACCATCTTTCAACCCTTCACAAACTCATTATATAAATTGTTAAACAAACCGGAACTCGACTGTACCGGCGTTGCAATTAAAAGCCCATTTAATGCAGCAAAATATTGTGTGTGTTTGTATCAAGATTAAGTTACTGTCGATACGGACATGTGTGAGTGTCGATGGGCTTTCCATCGATTATCCGGGAACCTTAAACTAACCGTAGACACGCAGCAGGCCACACGTCGGCGGCAGTCGCGTGTTGGGGTCACCGCAGGGTTCAACGACCAACCACATCCACCACCTCAACCCTCGGGACAAGTGAAATGAGGCGCGATTCCTTATGGAAAATACCTGTCTCGTGGCACGCCCACCTTTTTATTGGTATTTTCCTTATTTTCTTTACTATGTTGATTTTTTTTTGTATTATTTTTTTTTTTGTGTTTTCTTGTTTTTGTGGCCGGCATTTTCATTACCGTCGTGTTGCCATGCAATTTGGTAAACCTTCGGCGCCACAAAAGGACAGAATATCAGAATGGTGGCGCCAACTTTTCAGTTTGCCGGCCGGGAAATGCTTCCACGCGACTCGTAAACTTATACATATATCCTGATAGTGGGTGGGTGGGTGCTTCTGGGGGGGGGGTTGGTTGTACCCTGTACACTGCTTATGCTTGCCTTTCGTTTTGAGTTAATGACAGGAAGTGACGTCATTTCATTCCGAGGGGATGAAGTTTTATTTGCTCGATTTTAAGAGAGCTGTGTGTTGTGGGATAGCGACGGAGGGGGTGAAAGGTTCTGGGTGCGACATTGTCCTGGGTGATGTCATACTCCACAAATATGATTATTTCAGCCCCCAATTACGGGTCTCAACTTGAGTAACAAGCTGGACAAAGAAAGTAACGAGAATAACGTAATTATGTTAGGTTTCCTTTCAGCTAAATAATGCATTTTAAATAAATAAATTTAATTTGTATACATTATCATTATTATAGCTAGATATCGAATGATTTCTTATTAATCCAAATATTCCACCATTCACTGACCATAATTTATGAATTATCCACCATGGACGTCACTCAACCTCAACGACTGTGTGCAGATTTCAAGTTTATTTGGCAATTTTACAAACTAAATTTATGTGAATCAAAAATACGAAAATTGGCCAAGCTTTTTTCTGGCCCTTGGCCAAGTGAGTCAAAGGCGACATCAGCGAAGCATTTGAATAAAAAATACACTTTGTTGGGTTTACAAGAGGCTTTGGCTTACATCAATGGCAGGAAAAAGCAGACAAAAAGCCACAAAGAAGCCGAAAGCGTGCAAACAAATTGTGTTTGCTGTGAAGACGCAATTAATTTTCCTTTCGTTCGACTTTTGCTGCTCTTTGCCCACTTGTTGTCACTTTTCTTTTGTTTTCCCCTCCACTAGCAGCAGCAGCAGCTGAAATTGTTGTATTTATGCACTTTCCTCGAGTCTTTTTTTTCACACACACAATGGGCGTTGGCGCCGCCAACTTTGATGAGATTTATGTGCGGATTTTGTAATTCAAGCCACGCGACTCACACGCGACTTTTGGTAGCCGGCTAGCAGCACTGGGACTGGGTCCAGAAGATAAGTACAACAATAAAGTGAAGTAAAAAGAGGGAAGAGTAGCAGCAGAGAACGAACGGGTATGGGTTCGAGGTAGACAAACTGGCAGCTTGTTAGCAAAACAAACAAAATTAGCAAGACCCAAGACCAAGAGGCAGACGCGGACGGAAAAGCCTCACGGCTAGACCTGCTGCTGCTGCCACCTTATTAAGAAATTCCACACACGGCACAGTCAGTCAGTGTCTGAAAGTGAGAAGAGATAAACGTCAAGACAAATATTAAGACATTTCGGCGATGACAGGTTCGGAGATTAGAGATAGAGGCCTACGCACGACACAAAGCTTGTCGCTGAAAATAGCTGTAATTACGGTATATAAATAAAATAGTCATTAGATTAAAAAAAAAACAAGTATAAGTTGAAAAAGAAAAATTAAAAAAAAAAAAAAAGGATTCAACCTGTTTCCGCCCGGGATCGAACCGGGGGCCTTCTGCGTGTTAGGCAGATGTGATAACCGCTACACCACGGAAACAGCTGCATGTGGGGCAACCAAATGCTTAGTACTTCTTTTCATTCCCAGAGTCAAAGCATGTCAAATTAGTTTGGAACGGATTGGAAAAGGTGGAACACTTGTAACATAAAAACTTCCACTAATTCTCGCTTATATCTTCGTGTGTTGTTTAATTAATTGACTGGAACTAGTAGGGCCGCTGAGCTCAAACGACACTATAGTATCTGTGGACAATCGTAGTAGAAAAGATTTTTTATTTTCTTGGTACATTAAAGCTTTCTAATATTTGGGTGGTTCTTAATAAACATGTTATTTATTTAAAAAAATAAATAAAAAAGAAAGTTCAACCTGTTTCCGCCCGGGATCGAACCGGGGGCCTTCTGCGTGTTAGGCAGATGTGATAACCGCTACA
>JAEIIU010044097.1:0-40365 GCA_018874675.1 Drosophila baimaii
TTACTTATTAAACAAGATTTTGATACTAAGAGAATAAATTACACGAAACACCCTGTTTCGCATTTATGTTTGTATAATAGCTATCAGATATACTTGGCCGATTTTAATGCAAATTTTAACAAAGTGCTCTTATTGTTTAGAAAGAGCATGTATTATGTAAAACACTTCATTATTTAACTTTAATAACTTCAATATTTAATTTTTTAAAACTTTGTCTTTTCTATATTATTTATTTATTTTTTATTTGTGAGATTATAGTGATTCCGAAGATATTTATTTTATTAAGCCTAAGCTCATGCAAAAATCTATACAAATTCTTAAAAAGTATAGTTTTTCACCCTCTTTTTCTCTCCGTGCAGCGTCGCTCTGCTGTTGTCGCCGTTGTTAATGTTTGGCTGCTGTGTCTGCCAGCAGCAACAACTTTTTGAGGTGTTGGTAAATGATTTTTGTAATATCTTGGCTGGCACTCTTTTTTTTTTTGTTGTTTGCCTTTTTACCCCAACAGCAACAACAACAACAACAACAACAACAATATGAGAAAACTTCCGAGATGCAACTGCGACATCCGCCGCACCACCAACAACAACAACAACAGCAAAAACATTAACAAAAGTTTGCAAACAAACCAAAAAAAAAAAAGGCGCGCAAGCGTGCGAATTCAATTGCTCAATTGTGGAGCTAGTCTTAACCCCCTAAAGCCCCCTTACCGCTAAAAACTTCAACGCCTGCGCAATATCTGTAGCTGTTGTGCTCCCTTTTGGCCGCTTCTTTTATTGATTTCTGTGGTTTTAGTTACTGCCATTGTTGATTTCGGCCAACAAATCCTTTAGGTTTGTGTCTCTTGTTTTTTTTCGGTGATTTTTTACGGTCTTTACAAGTTATTGTTTTCTGAAAAATGACTCATATTTTCGTTTGCTTTTTTCGGAGCTGCTAGATTTGCAAATCGTGGGAAATCATCCACAAATCATATGGCCCGACAATCTTTGACACACACACCCGCACATCCCAGAACGCCAACACCGTCGAGGATGATGGCTGAAACCCAGGCGATTTTAATCGCTTGTCTGTCTGGGCCAGGCCAGGCCAACCTTTTGCCATGGCAATCCATAATTGCCAAAGCCGCGTTAGCGTTAGCGTTAGATTCTTATTATTAGCCAGCGTTTAATATGCATTACAATATGACATTTCCAGTTGTCAGTTGTCTGTAAGTCGCGTTCAGGTTTTGTCTGTCTGGCTTTGGGCAACGCGTAGACAGCGCGAAAAAAATGATCAAGATCCATTGATTTATTTTATAGGAAAGACAATTTATATGATTGCAATCTCTACATAAAAATTATATAGAGTTTTTTATAGTTATTGATTGATTTGTGTTTGGTTAATAACTATAAAGATGGGGCTTGACTGGTGATTATTGTTATTGTATATTAATCACTATTATTTTTGATGGTTTTGTTAGGAAGATAATTTGTAAGGAAGGTTTAAATTAAGAGGAAGTTACTCTCGGCTTAGGAAATGATCTTAAAATAAAGATATTACAGCCAAGAAAAATTGTTTAGGGCCCAACAGGGAATAATTATATTCTAAAGCTTCTTAAAATCAAGGAATAAATCCTTTAAAGGTCTTACAAAAATTATTTTTCTATCTACCAGTATGCAGTTTAAAGTTGTCACCTTATCTGTAAAGTAGAGTATAAAGTTTGAATCATAAAAATAAAATAAAACCACATTTTGATATAGACTAAGCTATGACAGTTTCTACATGCAATTTTTGATATGTAAATGTCAGTTAAAAAGTGTTTTTTTCTCAGTTTCTTGGCCGCTACAGTGGCAGTCACATTCGCATTGGCAGTCGCAGTCGCAGTCACACTCACAGCGGTGGCTGTTGTCACCGGCGTGACACTTTACACACACAATAAATCACAGCGCGCACAATATGAGCATTTGACACTCGAGTCTCGGGTCTCCAGTCTCCAGTCTCCAGCGGGAAGCTGAGAGATGCGAGATGGATGTGAGTATTGGATGACATGGGGTAATGCGAGAGCGCACTACTACCATTCGGAGGCCCTGGAAAACAGCGGCTGCCCAGTGGGTTAATGGGCCACCAGCTGCGTGGATCCATTCCCGGCTAATTGGAAACGCGAATTGGCCAAGTGGCTAGCTAAGCTGGCAATCGAATTGCAATAGAACAATTAAACGTTCAGTTCAGTTTAAGTATATCATTAAAAAAGCTACACGATCCTGGATCCAGTGAGGAGGAAAATGGATCAATTCGGACCCCAACCAGGAGATGCTGTGTGCAGAGATGGGCGCACACTAAACATGGACAATGAAAAGGCAAATAAAATTAGAGAGTGCCGAGTGCCTAGTGCCTGGGAGATGCCTGTCGGAGCTCTGCTGAGCCGGCATAAAAAGCCAATAAATTCCAAATGTCGACATTTAAAACGCACACTTTAATTAAAGCTACTTTAAGACGGCAGCACAACACAGGCATCTGGCCACGGACAACAAGCAATTTGTGCAGCACTCAAGCTGTAAGCAACATCGCACAGTGGCCTATAAAATCGATTATATTTTCAGTTAATAGTTTTAGTTTTTTATTAGTTCCAAATAGAACCCATTGCTTGTTAAAGAGTGCAAGCTCTGGGAGGCTTTGATTGGGCTGAAGGCAGTTTTAGAGCTCTTAATACTAATTGGAACCAAAGTAATAAATATTTAAGCTTAACAATATCTAAGGAACATTATTTTGATTTATTTGTAGCTATTTTTTATACATTTTAAAAGCCTTAAAGATTACTCTATGGCTTTAGACATTCCTAATATGGAAAAGTTATTACAATTTAACAAAAAGTTACTATATACCCACTGTGCTCTGACTGAGAGATCGAAGATCGTGGCTAGGTAGTCCGTTAGGGTAAAAGATATATAAACACGGGAATATATAACTCACTCGCACTCGCCTGATTTCGACCAGATCTCGACGGCGCTCTCTGTAAATTTATGTACGCCAAATTGATCGATTGTGACGGCCGCGGCCGGTTATATCACTCAGCAATTATAAAGAGACGGCGAATTATCATTGACAAATTAATGGGCACAATGGATGGATGGATGCATGGATGGAGTTCGGATTTCACCCGAAACGATGTCAAGCACTTCCCAACGGTAGTCCGTACGCATATAGGGTTACCTCCGACAATTCGGATAAAGATTCCATCAACGGCGCTCATTTTAATATTTTTCTGAGCCCGCGCCGGGCACAATGAAAAATCAACTGAAAGCCGATTTCCAAAGAAAAGAGTAATAATAAAAGAGTAAAAAAAACGAATATATATATATAAAAAAGTGCCGTGAATAATCTGTACAGAAATCGGGCGACGTCATAAAGCGTGCTGGAATTTTGGTTATGAATATCATCAGTCACTCACTCGTTTCTCTCGTTTTAATTGAGCCAATAAAAAATAATAAAAATCCCTCTCATAAAGCCATGTAAAAAGCCCATAAAAAACATAAAAATCACTGGAAAATCATAGGTGAACAAGCAGCCTGTTTGTCTTTTCCACGGTGGCATATTGATGTTTTCCCTATAGGGTTTTCTCGATCGATCGATCGATCGGTGGTGCGACTGCATATGGGCAAGTGTCATCGGGTACGTAACTAAGTGAGTAAGTAAGTAAGTGACTGGGCAACCAAAGTGTGTAAATATTTGTTTAATTATGCTCATGTTAGTGCCTGGCATTCGGAGTGTTTGAGAGATGTTTGGCCACTGGAATGTGGAATGTGCAGTGAGCATTCAACCGAATTGGAGACACTTTGAAGGCAGTCCAACTGGCATTAGTGGCGGGAAAACACATGGCTTTCTCTCTCGTTTTCTAGTTGGAGGAAAAATTCCATACATTTTCAACATGCTTTTTATTTAATAGCTAAAGTAATGTTTTATTTTATTTAACTTACAGTTTATTCTTATTTTTATTTTATAACATTACTGACTTCCTGGAAAACGTTGCTTACCCTTTTTCTTATGTTTCTCAACACTCCCCGAAAAATATATAAATTCGACAAGACAACCGCAGTCTGTGATCCAGAAATGGCAATCATTTCCCAGAAAAATATCTCCATTACAGCGCTGATACCGAACTATCAATTATTTGGCTGGGAGCCAGCTCTGAAGAACAGATGAGTTATGGCCTGGCATTCGGCGAAACTGCACAGTTCACCGACTAAATCCCCGGACTTCGGGTCTAACGAATGTCTTGGCCATTAGAAATCGCTTTGCGTTAATGTGTTACAAATATTTCATTCCGGAGGCGAAGACTCGCAATTCGATTTGATATTTCGATGGTTGGTTGGTTGGTTTCAATCGTGTTTCTGAGGTCTTACACGTATGGAAAGCACCGTTAATGCCGCCAAACATTGTTCTGATAATATGTTTGGTAAATTACCTGGACATATTTCTGCTACCAGTTGCTGCTACCGCAGCAGCCGCCAAGTTGCAGAGACAACTCCATCGTTGGGGCCCATAAATATGTGCCATTATTTTCCAATGCTCGCCCGGTAATTATTCATTTTTGTGGTCGCCTTTTGTTCGATGTATTTGCACTGGGAGAAAATGGTACTAACATTTTATTGAAAGTAAATACATTAAGGATTGAAAGATAAACAAAATATAAAGAATTTGTATAGATATTTTAAAATGAAATATGTTCTTGTTATTGATTGGATTATTGATTGGTTTTGATATAATGCTCTCCTATCCTTCTGAGATACCAGAGTGTCCTGATTTATGTTGAGCGGGTTTATGTAATTCAATTAATTTAATTATAATAAAAATGGTAAAATTCAATAGCAATAAATCTATTGCAAAATTGTATAACATAGAACTTGAAATCCCAGTGTACGAGATGCGTTTTGACCCACTAAACCGTTCCTGCATAGATCTTTTAGTAACTTCGGTGGCTTTTTGTCGAACATCACATTGTCAAAGAGCCGCGGCGGCGGCAGCAGCAGCAACAACAATGGGAACAACAATATATCTTGCAACACGAGTCAACTGTCGGTTTTTATTGTCGTCCGTTTTGGCAGACCTGGAAAAACATTTCTTTGTTTTCGGCATTTTTGCATTGCAAATTGCCACAGAAATCGCGGCAGTTGGAAATGTTGCGGAAAAGCTCATAAAAAAAGGAGAAAAAAAAAACCAAAACAGATACTGAAAAACTGCCGCAGGCTTTGCAGGCAGCGCTCATTTGAAAGTCAAATAACTTTTTGTTGCTGCAAGGAAAAACCTCAACTATTACCCAAATCAGGGAGTTATCTGGGCATATCAACTAAGGATACTCTATCTGGGGGATTCTCTAGCTGGCATCCTGCCAAGACTATCAGTTATTTGTGAAGCTTCGAGTTAGGGTACATCAGCGAAATCCTCTCAAACAATATTACAGAAAAATTGCCTGCTTTGCATTCGACGTTTGCGGCCTTTTTGCGAGTTGATTTCGGCCTAAGAAAATTACTTGCCTGAAATTGTTTGGCTAAAGTGTTGCGCCAAGAGGCCTAAACGGCTGAAATGGCAAAAAGGAAAAAAAACAAAAACAAAACAAAAATGCCAAGAGGGGAGCAACTTGTACTTAAAGCAAAAATGTTTTAATTAATTTTAAGTCTCCTGCTCCCCGCCGTTTCGGGCACTCAAAAGAGAAAACAACTTAATAATTCATAAGCTATGTAGTTTTCTTGTATCTCCAGTGATATTTTCTGGGACTGGGTCTGTAGTTTTTGGCCAAAAATTGTCACATAAATAGTTGAGAGGTTTTGGGGGCTGATGTTTGTAATGATTTCTGGGATATCAGATGGAATAAAAGAGCACAGACTTTTTATAAAGCTAACTAGGGTGTTTAAAGGTATTTTTATTTACGTCTGGTTATTCTTCTAAGGTTAATTCAATTCCAACTTTAAGCAAAAACGCTGTACAATCATAAGAACCCTAACTTGTTATTTATATATTTAATACTGACATCTACTTCATCCTAAAATTGTCACGTAAAAAAGAACCCACTAATGATTTCTGGGATTTCATAAGTGAGATCTTTCGGAGTGTGATAAAAAATATATAAAAAAACAACCACACCATATGGAGCTGTCCACAATGTTGTACGCATTTTATTTCACTTTTCCGTTTTAGTTTTCGGCTATTCGGTTAATTGGCAGCGGACGGACGGCCAACAACATCCCGACAAGATTTTCTGTCGTATGTGCGTTGTTTATGGTATAGGTTTGTTTGGATTCTCGAAGCCCCGAGTCTCGAAAAAGGAAAAAAAGAAATAAAAACGAGTTCCTAATGAATGGCCGGCCCAGCAAGCTCACGTTTTGAGGTTTACCCCCCCCCCCCCCNTGTTGTTTGACGCATGTCAGCTGGATCTTGCTCAGCTGGCGCCACAGAAATGTCAAAAATTGTGCTCTACAAGCGTCCCCCCTCCCCATTCCGAAAAGGTAGAGGAGTAGAAGGGGATTTTCCACTGCAGCGCGCTCCACACAAATGATCAGAAAATGAAGTTGTTTCGCTTGTGCGGCACGTGCGTTTGCTTTTGGAGTCTTGGTCTTGGAGTTTGACTCGAATTCGTTTTTCATGTCTCGAGGCACGACAAACGGACCCATTGACATGGGCCAAACGCAGTTGGGTGCCTTTTCCCCCCTCCAAAAAAAACTCATGTGGAAAGGTTTTGCCCCCCTTCCTTCAGTTGTTGAGTTAACTAAGGCATGACGCTGAAGTTAAGCTTGCAATTAGCTTGATTTTGATGCTGGGGCATTTCAAATATGCTGATTGTTGAAGGCAGTTACTGACGGCGATATGCAGAGCAATGATGGATCGCCAGGGAATGACCTACTATATGTAAAAGAAACTTTGAGATACTTTACTAGCGAAAATGATTAAATAGCTTACAAGATGTTGCGGAAAATAAACAGATTTTTAGGATAATAATTGGGATACAAGATAGAGTTTCTACCTCAAATTGAGGCAACAAAGTCAGCTCAAAAATGTTAAAGGTTCAAGTAGTTACAGTAATTAAATTATAAAATATTGTGACTATATGAAAACATGTAAAAAAAATATATATTTTAGTTAGTGAAAGGCTTAATTTACCAACCTCTTTGGGTTATAATTTTTCCACTTTAAAAATAATTTTCCATGTAATCAAAAGACTTAGGAAACGAACTTGTTAGTTCTGGGCTTCCTGTTAGTAGTTCCTAGGTTTATTGTGATTTTATCTGTGAACTAATAACTTTTAAGGCCTTAAAGATTTATAACTTGATCCTTAGTCTCTTTCACTCTCCAATCTATTGAGATAAACCCCTCTTTGTAGCCTTTCAATTGGCTCCATTGACTTCGTTTATCTCTGTATTTATTTCAAAGCATCTCGACAGTTTCTGGCCATATCAGATATCGGAGATCTTATTGTGCGAGATCGGGCTTCATTAGTCGAGCAATTAATTTTTCTATGCGCCATATAAGGGAACCACCAACCGTGGCGGTAAACGATCTCCACCTCGATCCTCTCGGCGTCTCTCTCTCTCTGGAGATCCGTGGAACCGCAGAGATTGAGTAATAACCCAACTAACCGGCAAACCGCAATTCACAATTGATTTATTTTCTCTCTTCTAGCCGGCGACTAGACAAATACCCAACTGACTTGGCTTGGAAAGTGAGCCACACTTCGTCATCGCTGGCAGTTGGATTAATTTTGAAATATTGCCGGGCAGTCAAGCATCGTTTATGCGCATGTAAAGTAAACTTTTTGAGGGGCGGAGAGGGTTGGGGAGAAAGGTATGTCTCTAGGGGACATACAGAGACTGGCCAGTACCGGCGTACCAGGGCCACATGTGAGGTGAGTCGTCGTCGTCGACGACGTCGACGTCGTCTGAGAGTCGCTGAGAGCTGGTGCTTTGATTTATTGCCAAAACGCTAATAAAGACAACAAGCTGCAAGCCGTTCGCGTTCGACTTCGTGCTTGGGAACTACGAAACTGGGCACTGAGAACTGGGATCTGGGATCTGGCATCTGGGATCTCTGGACAGGATGTGCCCGGGGCCAATTGACAATCATGCTCGTGGACGGCCATAAAACATGGCCAAGTACCAGGGCAGTGAGTCGTGTTAATACCCTCACATTGGGAAGGGGCACCTATGGGACAAGGAGCCTCCTTAAGTTAACTAATTTTGTTTAAATAATAGTTACAAACAGACTGGCCAGAGTAATGCCTTTATGAGGTTCCTTCAAATACTTTGCCTTTTTGAAAAAGGGTATTCCCAAGTCATTGTTTCTTCCCAGCAAAGTTCGTTGTCCAAGTCTTTTGTGCTAATTAGAGGCAGCTCCTTTTGCCGCTGCTTTTACAACATCTCCTCCAGCACCAGCTCCAGCTCCATGCTGCTCTTACAGCTCCTCCATTCCTGAATCCCCTTCCCATATACAAAGCCTGACTTAGTGACCCAGTTAAAGGTCCGAAGCCAACTTGTTTCGGCCACAAACATGTTCTAGCTGAGGCTGAGAGAGAGAGATCGGCGCGGAGAACTGGTCGCCTCGGCACTTGTTGGTCCAAGTCCAAAAGTTGCATCATCATTGCGGAGGAGTTGCGATAAAAGGGGGCCTATTAAAGGGGGCTTATCGGGGAGCCAGAGGAGGATCAGGGGGAGGAGCAGGGAGAAGCAGGAGGAGTAGAAGGGGCCGGAGGTTAGCCAACTATTGTACAACAAGCAAACGCGCGCCTGGCAGCAAATGATGCCATGTTATATATTTTCCGTCCGTCTTTTCTTATTTTTGCGATCCCAGGCAACGTCGGCACATTCGTGCAGCTCAGATTACTGCGGGGCGATAAAAATGACTTGCCAACTTGCACATTTGGCCAAGAGCTCTCTCGGTCTCTCGGGGGAGCCTCAAAAAATGAAAAAAACAAATGTCGGACAGTCCAATGGACCAGACCAGAGCTCGTTGCCCACAGCAAATATTTAGATAGATTTGACTTTTCATGTTAATGGCGCGCTTTCAGCTGTTCATAATTAATCGGGCGTCCGCACTGAACAAGTGAGGCATTTTTATTTGCCATTTTTTACTAGTCCCCAGAGCCAGCCGGAGCCGAGAGGAGCTAAGTGGAGTGGAGCGGAAAGATTACCAAATACCAGAAGACATTTTTTATGGCTAATTAAATGCATTGGAATCATGCCTGACTGCCAGGTATCGATGGGGCTTTCAATAAATTAAAAAGAGATCTATTAGAAGATTTCGTGTGCAGCACAGGGGAAAAAGTTCTGGAGGAGTGAAGGTTCTTGATTCTTTACTGGGTTTTATTTATTTAAAAAAATATGATAAACCTTATTATTAGCAGTTACCAAATACCATAAATTAAGTGATTAACTTGATCACAGTTCTATCCTTGAACCAGTTTCTTTGATTCATTTATTTATTATGCGAAATGTGCTCAAATAATACACATAATATTTCCTACCTTCATACAGACATATTACTCGGTATAAGCAGTAATATCTCACAATATTTAAGAACTAAAATAATTAATTTTATAAAAACTAAGCAAGACAGCAATATATCTTAAGTGTTTCTGAATATTTTATCAAGTATTTTCCCAGTGCATCATATTAGATCTTTAAGACTTGGCCCAAAGAGATTCCAGCTCGAATAGATCATGCTAAAGCAGCCGAATCAAGTTTATCGGCGACCGTGTTAACAACCTTAATCTCTCGGTCTCTCATTAATATTATTTTTTCGGCCAGCATCCGAACATGATTTAGACTCAAAAGCTGAAATCGCTGCCGCCGCCGCCGCCGCCGACGACGACTCATAAATAATATATAAACAACGAAATCAGTTGGCGAATCGAGCGATAATAATTATTTATGAAATATGCACGCAAGCGCGGATTTTAATTAAATTCGTACATGCAAACTGTAGGTTGGATTTGCGCTCATTTCCAGAGCAGCGGGTCAAATCGATAGAGCCCCCAGAGTTGGACAAATTCAAGACCAGAGACCACAGACCAGAGACAGAAACAGAAACTAGCGCCGAATGTTTATTAATATTTTGTCATAATTTTGTGTGCGGTGCGCGCTGCTGCAACGTGAGAAATTATTTCTGGGCAATCTCGAGGTGTTTGGACAAGCGGCATTAGACGGCTGTAAATCGAGAGATATATATCTCGTCCGATAAATTGGCAAGCGGGTCAAGTGCAGGGGTTTTAATTAAAGCCGGATTGGAGTCGGACTCGAAGTCGGAGGATCGGAACGAATCGCTGGAGCTTTATCTGGCAAATAGCCCACGATCTGGCAATTTATTGGCACACTCACGCATTAAAATCATTTATGGAACTCATATCGCACGCCGCGAACAAGCGGCCCGCCGCGATAAAGAGGCCCGATCTGAATTTATTAAAATGCAATTTTCACATAGCAGCATGTCTTATATTTCCNNNCTTTATACATATTTTTTATTTCGGTCTCTTGGCCATGCGGCCATTTGCCAGCCAACAACAAGTGCAGTTAGTTGTTGGCCTGTGTGGCAGTTACCATTTTTGTGGCGTGGCAATACAATCAATTTTTAATAAATTGTGGAAATATCGCTTTGACTGGGACTGCAAATAGCGTTTTGCATTTTCATAAGTGTGTGTGTGTTTCCCGCGGCCTTTATGGCGTGGCATTATTTAATGACAGCCTGTCTGATATTGAGGCTATTATTCCGGGTTCGAGTCTATGGATCTCTCAGAGATAGGCTTTATTGGGCGATACAGAAGCTATCAATTCTCATTATTCCATTCGAAAAAAAAACATCCTACAAATTATCAGTTCAACGACCCCCTTTGGATTGATTCGATTTTCGCACAGATCATATATTATGTTTGAGACTTTCCTTCATTAGCCAGGGTCTGTACTGTATTTATGGTGCTGTTTACACCCGACACCAGTCAATATCCATCAAATATCCATTAAAATTATTATCCTACTCCTGCCGCCTGCTGCGGGGTCTCAACTGCCACGAAAATTGTCCATAAAAGTTGCAATTAAGCGACTCGAAACGCATATCTAAACATGTCGCATTCGAGGACTGCAATCTGGAAAATAGAAAAACTTAAAAAAAAAAACTGAAAAGCCGAGACGGAAGACAGCAGACTGCAGACGGAAGACTGGTAACTGAAGAGCGAAGTAACCGAATACTAAAGACTGAAGACTGGAGACTCGACGTCTGCGACAGTTTAGTGGCAGGCCAGGTGAGGGGGCGAGGTAGGAGGTGGATTGAAAGCGGGTTTCAATTTCGGTTTCAATTTGCAGACTTTGCCGACTGTTGACTGTTGTGCAGCTCGTTAAAATCGGGGCTTATTAAAGGCGCGCGCGTCGTTTATGGCACATGAAAATCATTTAATCGATGGCCATATTTGGTCCCCGGATTTGCCGCGGATCTTGTGGTTTTTTGGCCTTTGTTTTTTTGTTTTTCGCTTGTGGCAGCAGCACCCACGCCTCTAATGACAGACTGCCGTCGAGAATCATCAAATTATGGCCCACAAATAGACGTTAAAACCTCGCTAATTATGTGTGCTAATTGCAGAAATAAATCCGTTAAACAATTTCAAAATTTGTTATTCCGACGAGTTCATAAATATGCACGAGAGTCAACACAGAGTCAACGCAGAGTCACCAGAGGGGAGGAAATCTCCAGCTGCACTGCCACAAACTGGCGGCTAATTAGACAGCTTGGTGGATAAATAATTGAATTACCAGCTCGGGAATTATAATTTATTGGCGTGTGCAGAATATTAATGCTAATCGATTACACGGCAAGGAATTGGAGTTGAAAGAGGTGATTTTTAATGGGTTTAAAAATATGTGTTAAAGTTTAATATATTTCACCAACAATTGGTAAGGATATTAAGTGGTTTTTATAGCTGCTAGAATTTTGTTATGGCAGCCAATTAAAGTTATTTTATTGTTGACTTTTAGTAAGAGAGGAATACTTCTTTTTTTCCTATTTTAATTTTACTACCTTGAATATTTAGTATAATCTTAATATACTACCATTTTCTTAAGTGTATCGCCACCTTAAATAAATTGCCCATCAGGCAATGATTAAGTACATGTTTACATGGTAATTTCACATAAGAAAGGATTCGAAGGCGGATTCACACAAAGGACAGTGAGTTGGTTTGTTAATCTTTAAATCTGAAATGAGGAATTTCAGTCTCCACTCCTCGCTGCCAAATGCCAAGCTCGGCTCGCAAATGCACAACAAATGCTGATTGCCAATATTCACATTAATCTCCTCGCAGCTCCCCCCTGCCACCACCCGCAGCACTCCCTCCCCAGATTCTCTATCAACAAATATCTCACGCCACAATATTTAAGATGCCAAAGCGTTTTGCGTATTCATCGCCAGCAGCGAGCGAGCGAGCTGCGGCTGCTGTGGCCGCGGCTGCAATCGATGCGAACGTGACGCCAGTCGAGTGGCGCCACCTGCCGACCCGAACCCATACAATGTCCGCTGGAGGATTAACTCCTTCGAGTGGATAGAGTTTCCGATAGCATTTCGTGCCTAAATTGATTCCAAAATGGTATTTTAAAGGGGAGAAAAGTATTCAAGTTGTAAGTGGGCATTTTCACAGAGGTTTCTATTAAGTCGGATATTAAGAGGGAGTTTAATACAGGCTACTATAGTTGGATTAGTTTGATATTGTTTATGTTATTACTATTATTGTAATTATTATTAATATTATTATTGGTATTGTTATTATTGTCATTAAAAATAAACCAACTCTGATTTTCTTATTAATATTTAACAAGAGCTAACAAGTTTTTTTAATTTTGCATCGTACTTTATTTTAATTTAATTTTCATAGCTTAAATATAAACATTTTTTAGATATTTCTTAAAAAACTACTTTAAAATAATAAACATTTAGATCCTTTAGTCAAATATTTCTTAAAACATAGTTTTTTCTTGAGGTAAAAAATCTAAAATTCGATATTTTAATATTTGTATCATTATTTGCACCGCTTATATACCTCCATTATTCGATTTCCCAAGCTCCGTTTTTGGATTTTCTCATTTCAAAAACAGAGTGTGACTTATGCGGGTGCCATGAAAGCGTGTTGAGAAAATCTACAATAAAGCGGAGAAAAAAAATGTATCTATCTGCAACATGAATGACTCGTTACGCCTGACCTATGTTGCAGCGGTTGCTGTTGGGCCTCGGCCGTCGCCGTCCTCAATTGCCTCTCTGAATGGCGTCCAATTCGATTATTCTAACATGAATTATAGTTCGTGTTCGCTGAATGGACAATTATGAATTTATCATGTTCAATTTTTGAACAGATATTTTCTGCTCCCCGATACAAGAGACCACCCCACCCTCCCCCTCACAGTTCTGCAGATGTATTTCACTTTGGCAATCGGCAATATTTGTAAGCCGCGCCGCCAGAAGTGGTTTCTTTTTTTTCGATTCCATTTTTTCCCGCCCGTACATAATTAGTTTGTGGCCCGAAAAAAGAAATATGAATTTGGCAACACCGACTCGGAGATTTATAAGCCAGGAATTGCGAAATATATAAAGCAATAAATAAGCCATAAAGAATAAAGTTCCCCACATATTAAATCAAAATTTCGTCCTAAAAAAATCTTGTATAAATATTCATTTTCTTGATAACAATTGTGCTCGATTTTTCATCGATTGATTGCATGATTCGCTTGCATCAGTCATCGCTCAAGCAAATATCATACAACAGCTTGGTAAATAATTTAGCAAAAAATTGTCAGCCTCTTATAAACAGAAAAAACATGAAATGTATTTATTGTATTTAAATGCGAGGGGCAAATATTGCAACAAATGTGGAAATGCAACTGAAACGGAGTCCGAAGTGCCTGCTTTGTTTTTTGGCTCCATGGGAGCATGAGTGTGTATATAACCGATAATATAGTGTCGTAAATTTGCCGGGAGAATTAGTCATGGTGCGTGATAAATTCGCTTTTATTTGTCTTTCGTGTGAGAATGTTTCCTTTCCCCCCTCCAGTCTCGGGTCGAAAAAGGCGGCCTGCGTTCAATGCGTTCTTTGTTGCAATTTCGGTTTTACTTTCCACTGGACATTGACCCAAAGTTCCATTCACCTGAGCATGGAATTTCTTGTTCCCTTTTTCGTGGTCAAAGTTTCACTTTTTTGAACCTGCAACCTGTTGCCGGTCGAATTCTCTAGGTCCCGCGAATGGTGCTGCCTCCGCTGATTATGCAATTATTGGCAATCACTTTCAGGCCCGTTTAGACCAGCGGGCGGCCCCTGGCTTTTCGTTTATTTCGATTTTTTCCAGCCACAATAAAAAAACACAAAGAAAAGGGAAATTACATAAAAGTGAGCAACTAAATTTTCGCCGGCTTTCGGGGATTTCTGCACGTTCGCAGCACGAAAGCGCGCGCAAATATTCAGACGCCGGCAAAATCGCCACGAATTGATCGCAAATGAGGGTTAGAGTTCAGTTTTCGACGGCGGACTGGCTCGATTTTCGATTTTTTTTTTTGTCTGACTTAGAGCGACTCTGGGTTTCTGAGCCGAGGGAAAGCAGCCTGGCTAATGGCGTTCCGCGGGCCGTATTGTTAGCAAATATTTGTGTTATAATGGCGCAAGGTTTAGCAGCTTCCAAGCCAAGCGAAGGGGCTAATGATATGAGTGAACTCGTTGGCACCGCGGATTTTGGGAATTGGGAAGGTTGTAGGCCGAAACTGTGGGCTAACCTCGGAGATACTGGTATGTAAAGTCGGTGTAGTATATATATTTTTAACTAGGGGGGAATGGGGAATAAATGTAAAGCAATCAACGTTTTAAAAACATTTATTTATGGATTTTTTACCACAGTTTTAGATTAAGAAATTTTGAATATATTCGGAGTTGTTTAAGGTTCTTGATATAACATTTTATTTATTTAAATCCCTACGATTGGTACTGAATTTTCCCACAATATTTCACGCCAAAACTAAGGCCAACTCAAACTTCTAGATGCGAATTCTTAGATTCTTTCAGTCATTAAATACGCCAGAGTTTCGGGTCTCCCATTCAGTCATTCGCTTAACCCCATTTGACTTGAATGCGGTTGATGTTTATCGGTCGTTTGTGGCACGCATGCGTTAATTGTTGGATTGCGGCACCAAAACGCCAAGCCAAAAGCAAGAGCAACACCAACGTGCAACACCAAAGAGCTGCTAAGCTAGCAACAACATCCTGCGCGTGCCCCCAAAACATACAATATATCAAAATCTAACACTGGCGCTGGATATCGCGTTCGCCTGATTGCGCCTGCCCATAAATCATTCCGAGTCAGCTCTCCACTATATACATATAGTGTATATATAGTACACACTATGCCTCGATTGTCGATTGCAATCATCCAGGCAAAAAAGACAGCACGCACGCGCGTCCAAGGATAATAAGTAGTGGGTTCCCCAAAGGGGGGTAGCGGCGGAGGTGTATATGGTGGATACAACTTCATTAGGAGATTGGGGAGAGACGAAAAGCTGGCGGAAAAGCTACGGAAAATTCGCGCATAGAAATGATTTACGCGGGGCGACAGCCGAACAAGTCTTTGCACTCATTTCAGCAATTTGACAATTAATCAATTGCCACAAACCCAGCACACAGGCAGCCACAATCGGGCATTACTCAGATCTCAGACTTTAGGCATCCAACAATCTGGTTGAAGGAAAAATAAGGAGTGAAGTTTTCACTCTGACAGAGGTAATACCTTACTCTTAATGGTTAAGTTAAAGTTTAAATTAAACAGATACTTGTAAGAACTTATTAAAATTTTAATAGAATTATATACATACTGTTAAATAGGCTGTAATTTGAGAAAATAAAAATACTGATTGGAATTATTATCAATATATTTATTTTTATTTTATTAACTTAATAATAATTTGACTTAAATATACCTTAAGATAATTCCCCTTTCAGGTAATATACAACCTCCTAAAAGAGCCACAAATACCTCGCCACCTTAAAGGGTAACCATTCGATCCAAAGTTGTCGTTTTTGAGGTCAAATGCTTGCCAAGATTTTTGCATTGTTTTATTATAGGTATTTTTTTTAGAGTCTGCTCTGTGGCTCAGTTGTTCAACTGTTCAGTTATTCAGTTGCTCAATAGTTCAGTCATTCAGTTAGTGGCTTTTGTGTCGAGTTCGGGTTCAGAACGTGCGGGTGCTTTGGCCACATAAAAATAGAAGTACTCGTAGAAATAAAAAATCGCCGATCTATCTATCCATCGATCGATGCCGTATATGCCGTGTGTGCCGTGTGTGTGCTGTGTGTGTGCTGTGTGTGTGTGCCTGCTAAGTGACATGTGACATATTGTCAACGCATTGCCTGACGATCATTTGCATAAATTCCGATTGGGTTTCTGTTTTGTATTTTTGTTGTTGTTGCTTTTTTTTCTCCAAGTGCAAGAGCCAGAGCCAGAGCCAGGGCAACAGCAACAATTGTGTTGACAAACATTGTTGCTACACATGCAACGCGTCGCGTCTGAAATGAGTGACAAAAATGTTGCCGGCACTACAAAATGGCTAATTGTGTAAGCATGGTAAATGCGGTAAATGTTATTTTCGGTTTGCATATGTCGGCGACTAATCAGCAATTGTTGTCGCTGTCAGTCGTGCGGGTGACTGCTAAACACACGCAAATATATACAAAACGGTGAAGGTTTTGGTAGTAGAGAACCTTTATATTAGCGTTTTCTGTGCACTACTAGGTGTTATAAGCCTTATAAAAATATATACAAAAATACGTTAAATCTTAGTTGTTCTTTCTTTTGCATTAACGATTTCCAATAATCATCCATTTTGTCGTTTATCGATTTTCTATCGATATTAATTAGACTTAATTTTCATAATCAACTCTTCACACTATATTATTAATCTTTATTATACGGTGTTTCTATTATATATCTGCACCGATCTTCAATTATACTCCCTTTTTCTCTTTAATCGATTAACAATCGATACTTATTAACCATATTTTCATAATTAACTGTTCACACTGTATTGTTTATCTTTACAATATGGTGTTTCTACTGTGTTCCTTCAATATAATTGCACTTACATATTTTCCTTATTTAAAGCCTATATTTTTATACAAAATAACTCTTGAAAAACGCTCCTCTGTGTGCCTTAACACTAATTTTACCCCTTCAACATTTCCCAATTGTGAAGACAGCTCAAAAGTCCGATAATGCCTTATGAATGTGGCAAGGTGCAGACGGTCAAAATGTTTTATATTAAATTTCTCGAAATTATTAAAGCAACTAACCCCCAACAAGACCCCAACACATGTTGCACTCGGCAGTCACCTCCACCACAACAGCAACAACAACAACAACGACAACAAAAAAGAAGAAGTAGTTGAAAATGTTTTTTATGTTTGCTGCCAAATAAATTGTTGGTATTTATGTTTTTCGCTGTGTGTGAATAATTTAATTTCAATGGCCAAAACGTGACCAATTTGGTTTATTTACACATATAAACTGATGAATGCAGCTTGTTGGTTGCTGCACATTGTTTATGTC
Source organism: Drosophila baimaii (assembly GCA_018874675.1). Classification (NCBI taxonomy): domain Eukaryota; kingdom Metazoa; phylum Arthropoda; class Insecta; order Diptera; family Drosophilidae; genus Drosophila; species Drosophila baimaii. The sequence continues at coordinate 17,577 of JAEIIU010044097.1, forward strand.
GCTGACGGGGGAGTTATAAAGTGAGTTTTTCGAGGACTTTCTCTGCCATTGCTCCAATAGCTGCGATGCCTGCGCCCACGAAAAATAGTAAATGAAGCCATTAACATGCCGTAAAAGGAGAGCACGCACTGCAGACCAATCAACCTGGGATGCCAGGCTCAATTTTATGTCTTTATCCAAGGTGGAAGACCCAAGGAGCTAATGGCGAACCACCCACCGATCCACAAATACACCCCGGCCAATGCACAGTGGAACATATTAAAAAGGAAGTAAAGGATTTACATCAGTGGTCCTAAAGGTCCTATCCCCAATTTCTATTTCCGGTTCCTTACACACTAAAAATACAATGTTGTGACCACTGATCTACATTAACAGCTTTTATTGAAGCTAGAATTCCCAAGTGAAGAGTTCTGAGGTCGGTCAGCAATAGTTACTTAAATACCTGAGGGATTTGAGCATAAAGTTTAAGCTCAAAAAGATTTTTCCTCATTTATTATTGTTTTTTAACAAACTTGTTTCTTAAATTTCAAACTTTATGTGGTTCTAATATTTGTAGTATATTTTCGGACCACTGTGCCGTGTTGCGTAAACATGTTGGCAACAAATTACGAGCAGCAGCAACACCTTCTATGGCTTGTTCGCAGCATGTTGGTGCTTGTTGCACGTGCAACATCAACTTTTAGCGGAGGAGCGATACTGCATTTGCATTTTAAGTGAATTCTCTTCATTTGGATTTGGGCCGACTTTTATTCGCTGCTGCTGCTGTCGCTGCTCTCCGAACGAACCAACGAACACGTGCCAATTAGCCGCGGCAATTTGGCCAAATTGCAATATGTTGTTAGCTGTTTGGTGTTGCGGCAGTTGCACTCTTTATGAAGTTGTCGCCGGGGCAGGCAATCGAGTTCTGAAAAGGAATTTATGGCCTCAACAAGGGGGAAGAAAAAGAAGGGAGCTTGAGAGCGAATTAATATCAAATTATTTTGTTTTATTTATATAAATGTGAAGTTAATCGTATTAAATTTATATTAATTAGCTTGCAAATTAAATTATTATTATTAAGGGTAAGGTGCTTATTATATCTTCAGCGCCTTAGTATAGCCGCTTTTTATATTTTTTTTTATATAAACCTTAATATTTAAATGAAGCCTCCTGAAAATCATTTACAACTTTTGCAATACTTTGACTCCGCCGAGCACCTGACTTTCTTAAATTGACAAAAATCTCGTGATCGTCGGCGGCGACTGCTCTCTGATCCCCATTCCCGTAATGGATATATAAATTGATATTATGCTGGAAATAATTATGCAACTTTTGGGTTAATATCGCGCAAAATCAATAAACTTTTATGCACGAGCTCTGAGGCTGGAGGAGCCAGAGCGTTTTCCATTTCGATATTTCAATATTTCGAAGCGGCGGCTGCTGACTGCAATTTGCACCGAAAGCCAAAAGGAAACTTGGCCATTGGTGTGTGCGGTGTACGGTGTGCGGTGTGAGTGTGCCGCCACCCATCACCCACCGGCTGTTCGCTCGGCGGCGGGTTCAGTGGGTCAGCAGCGTCACGTTCGCGACCAGAAATCCACAAGGAACCAGTTGCTGCGGGCTCGTCGCGGACCAATTTCGGTTTCGTTGGCAATTTCGCTATCGTTTCAAGGAAAACTCTAGAGAGAGGAACCGGAGAAGATCGGGGGATCGAGGAAAATCAAGAAAAAAAGAGAGTCTCTGCATATCTGAGGCAATCAATCATTAGACGCAATCATTGGGCCACATTAACTCGCCACTCTTGGCCCGCTGCGATATTGAAAACTAATGTGCAACGCCCACTGGACAGTGGATGGCTTACACCGCGCAAAAAGTCTGTATATATATTTATAGAAAAATAATTATTAGGGTTCCTTATGCTGTAGGAAAATAGTTTCAAGGAATTTTTTGATATTTAAGCTAATAAAATAGCAGAAACCCTTTTTACTATTTATATTGCTTGTATTTTTTATTTAATTTTTCTTGTTGTGTGGTTCAGTGGCTTGACGGTGGTTCAGTGGCTCAATGCCTCGTTAGCGGGATTAGCAATTACCCAAAAATGGCAGACAAGGAGACGCAGGAGGCAACGCGGCTGCCGACTGGCTGAATTGTCAGTCATTTTGTCAGGCGCTTAATTGCAGCTGGCAATTCGAATAAAACTGGCAATCGGCTAAATGCAGCAGCAGCAGCAGCAGCAGCAGCATTTGCAGCAGCCACTGCATTTGCAACTGGCAGCCAAAGCCAAACAATGACACTGAAACGTTGGCGTCGGTGGCGTATGAGTCACATTTTGAGCTTGAGCTGCCTTTTGCCATAGCTGGTGGCTGCTGCTAATCAGGAAGCTGGCCAACCTATCAGCTACTCGTACTCGTACTCGACGGCCGACGGCTGCTGTCCAAGATCCGGCAGCACTTGTGACACTAAGCGAAAAAGGGGGAAGGCTTTATCATAAATTCCTAGAAATTGTATGGCTAACTTCTGATTTATTTTATAATATTTAAAAACAATATATAAATGCAAATATCTAGTATTATTTCTATGAAACTACAATAGGGACATACAGATATATTGTAATAATATTTAAGGGTATTTTCTTAGGACCATAAACAAGGTATTATATAAAACAAAATATTAAAGATCTTGGAAAATCTAGAAAAATATTTCTCTCCTAGAACCCTTGACAATATTCCTCAAATAAATTTAATGATTTAAAAAATATTTACTTTAAAGTACCATTTTTTTAAATTTATTCATAATTCCAGAGATATTTTTCTTTGAGTTATATAGTGCCCCCGTGTTTTCGCAGCTTGCGATCTTAGCAAAATCCTTGACATAATGACCCCTTTTAGCGCTGGCCGCGATAACAATGGACGGTCTGGGGACGGGACCTCCGCTGCTGCCACTGCCCGGAAAATGCCAAACGAGCTCGATCCGCTGGCCAGACAATGACGTCTAATTAGTTGCACTGGGAAACCCAAGCAGCCAATGGACAGCAGCAGCAGCAGCAGCCGCAGCAGCAACATGCAGCATGCAACACGTGCAGCAGGGGCAGGAGGATCGTGCAATCGAGGCAGCTACTGTGGCCCATGTAGCTGATGTAGCTCCTGCGATGTTAGTGCTGCTGCTGCTGCTGTGCAAAATGTAATTCAATCATGCGGCTATGAGCAACAGCAACATGCAGCATTTGCAGCAACATGTAGGTTGCACAATCAACGGGGGGTTCGGAGGATCGAGAGGATTGCATGTGAGCAAAGACGCACGTTGCTCACCCCTCCAAAGGGAGGTCAACCAGCCAAGCACTTTCGATCCCAGAAGAGCTGCACTTGGATATATTTTTACAAGCTTTCTTGTGGCAAGACAACAGGATAAATATCGAAGAAATTTAATTAATTTAATTTACTTTGTTCAGTGTAAAGGAAATCACCTTTTTAGTCTAACCAGCTCATTGAGCCAGCTCCTCTGGGAATTTTAAATGGTTAAATGCCTGCCAGATTAACAACTCATCCTCGTTGGGGTTTCCATACACACACACACATTTTTAAGTGCAGGAAATTCTAATTATTTGCTGGGATTAACCGGCTTGATTGCCTGCCTGACCTCGATTCGCAGGCATCTCTCTCATGTAAATGTCCTCGCTTTTTTCCCAGCTGCATTATTAACCTCATTATACAAGAATTTAGCCGCGAGATACGAAATGCGGAATACGAGAGCGTTCGCTGGGTTTTCTTGGCTTATTAGAATCGTTGAATTATGGCAGGCAGCGGCGGCTACACTCTCCCATTCCTATTTTTTTCGTCTGTTTTCCAGGCAGGCCAATCCAAAAGTTGGTACTGCAAATCCACCCACACACAATGCTGGTCCGAAAATGAAAATGTTCATTAGATTTGCAACGGTTTTCACAGCGCAACATGTAATAAGTTTTGTCTCAATTTAATGCCCTCAGCGTGATGAAGGGTACTTGGGGTTTGTGATCAAGTTGGAGTTGAAAATAGTGTGATTAACAAAGGTTGAGAGGGTTTTAAATTGGACTTTAACAGACAAAGCAAATATATATAATATTTTTACGAATTTAGGGATTTTTTACAATCCAAAAATGTATTTAGGAAGCCTCCAGAAAATTCGTATCATGTATTGAGAATTTTAATGAAAATTATCGAAGAATACAGGCTTAAAATAAATAGCACACCAAGGAAATAATAGTATTTATTTACAATGTCATCTAATTCCCTTAAATCTTTAGACTTTATTACCAAATAAAATAAATTAAATACATTTTAGTATAGTAGAAAAGAAGCTTCCCCCTTAAGTGACTTGTTAACCTTACAGAAAAAGTAGAAAATTTATTCCTTCGATCCTTTAAGAGTATCTCCCAATCACCCAACCCGATCCCCGCCCCATTGTTTCTTCTCAGCAGCTTTTTGTGGCCTGGCAGCAGCCTGGCAAAGACAATGATTATGTGTCAATATGCAAAAGGCGATTTACACGCAAGTTAAAGCAACTAAATTGTATAATAAAAAACATTTTATTATTGAGCCAGCTGAGGCAGCAGCGCGAGTCCGCCAGAGCCGCCGCCGGCCAAACAAATTGAGTGCCATGAAGGCAATAAATGGCCTGGCTGTGGCTTGGCTTGGCTTTTGGCCAGGCCAAAACCGGGTTCTAAACAAAACGCACCTTAGTTGCAGCAGCAGCAGCTCCGCCACAACGCACAATGCACCCAGTGAGTGAGTGAGTGAGTCACAGGAAAAAAATAAGAAAATGTAAAAACACTTTGAGCAGGGGCGCAAAAAAAAAAAGAGAACAGAACGACACCAAACAATTGTCAAAGAGTTTTTGTACTTGCACTGCGCACAGACTTTATGGGTCAACGTGGCGTATAATTAATACACTTGGGCAACAACTTCCATTTGCCATTAGAGAGCCACTGCAATTTGTAGTGCGATGATGACCATAATTAGCATTGCCTTTTTTTTCAGCCAATCCATTGATAATTGCCATAACCTTGCCATCATTTCCTGACATTGATCGATTTGGCCAAGTCGTGTGTGTTGTGTTTGTTTTCCTCTTCTGCATATAATTGATTTTTGTTTTCAGTTTTCTTGGGGTTTTTTTTTTTTTTTTTGGGAAGTCATGCTGTGAGGAAGTACTAGACAATTGCTGACCCGATTGAAGAATTTGCAATTGATTCGTTCGATCGATCGATCGATCGATTTGAGAGCAGAAACAATTGCGGAACTGGTTCAAGGCAAGGATCTTTTTTGAAGTCACCAACAGCGGCACTGGGGAAATGATTCATTTGCAGATCGAATCTTGGGGGTCTGACGTCAGCCAATTGTTTGATTTAATGCCAAGCTGCCACTGCAGTGGCTTCTCACAGGGTTCCTGGCTGCCAAGGCACTGCAAGAACAAGGCCAAGAAACCTATATTTAAGGGGAGAATTTTGTAATATTTTATTCCAAGAATATTAGTGATGTTTTCTTATATAGAGAAAATAATTTAAAACACTCTAAAAGAGGGGCTAAGGAGTGGGGTATATGCAACTAATATATAATGACTATAAATGTATTATATATAATATTTTAATATTTAAACAGGAAGCAAGGTTAATACCCTTTCAGGAAAGATGCTTTCTCAAAGCAAAAATTACATTACCTCTCTATTGAATATTTTTGTTGCAGTGTTTCCTTGCAGTTTCTATTTTTGTCTTTGGGTTAACATTTGTCATTTGGCCAACACACACTCGCACTCACACACACACACACACACACACCTTGGGAGAACACACACCTTAGGAGCTGCTGCGGTGCAGTTATGGCACCCACTCGCTGGCCAGAGATTCCCATGGCTTGAATGACACTTCTGCAGAGAGCGCGGCTTCCGCTTGGCCAAAACGGTGTCTTGCTTTTGGCCAAACCTGACCAAATTTGGCAAGCAGATAAAATGGCCCGATGGCAGCTGATGATGGCGCCCGCGCATGCGTGCAGATCTTGAGGCTGGCTGCTGCACAGCCGCTACTGCTGCTGCCTCATCATCATTTATTTTATTTTAATTGTGAATTGCGGGGCTCCCATTTGTGTTCTTGGCTTGGCCCCCACCCCAACCCCCTTTGGGCCAGCGTGTGTGTGTGGAGCGGTTTGTGCATGTCGCTGTGCAGATTACAACAATCGAATAAATAAAACGACGGCTGCTTGTTCTCTCCCATAGAGTACTATTTTTTTTTTTTTTCGTTATTATTTATTTGCCATTTTTTGTGCTGGGCAAATCTTTAATGAATCTCTGCACAGGTCTCGCGGCTCGTTGCTGTTTTTCGGTTGCGTGTGGGCCTCAAATCGTTTTTATTATTATTGTGCTTGTCGTGTAATTTAATTTATGAATTTGAGCCTGTATTTCGGTGTGTGTACTTCTGAGGCTGCTGGCTGTGGCTGCATAATTTTCTAATGCTGACAAATGGGATTTGGATTTATGGCTTTTTGTCGCCAGTGGCACGTAGGTGTTGTTCGCTGTGTGTATGTCGTTTTGTTGTGTGTTTGTGGCTTTGTTTGTTGCTTGTTTGATTGAAGATGTCGCAAGAGAGGCGACCTCGAAGCGAACATGGACAATTGCATTTGCAGTTGGAGTTAAAGTTGGCTTTGCACTCGCCAATTGCACAATTATTGTTTGGGCTCCGGCGAAAAGTGGAGCATTTATGGGGTGAATGTAACCAGAGACTTTGATGTTGTTTGCAATTCGGTCACTTGGAGATTCGAGTAGGCGCACGGGGAGAAAAGAGCTTGAAGAAGTCTGGTAAATTATTTAATTAGAAATATTTTATATTCTTTATAGAAATTAATAGAAATAATAATAGAAATAAAAAGGATAATCAGCGGACTTTCATATACATCTCTCTCTCTCTCATGTGCTCATCAGTATCCCATAGCTAAAAGACTACATTTATCTTGATACTGTGTACATTAAGGAACAGTACTATCAAAGCCTCTCTACTTACTAAGACGCCGAACGCCATATGATTTCTCTTGCACACGCATTTTTCGTGTAGGACATAGCGCAACGTCCTAGCAAAGACGGTTGCAATGGAGACAGAGAGAACGAGCTTTTGACTTTCTTAACCTTAACACTTCGAGTTAAAATTTTTTACAAATGAGCTTAAAAAAATATTCTCAAGTTTCTTAAATTTAAAGAAATAAAAATATATTATTTTCAGTAAAAATTCAAATGAAATCCAACTGAATATTTTCTCTGTGCAGCTACGACTTTTAACCGAATTTTCGAACAAATTACCATATTGTCGATGGCTATCATAACGAGTCACAGTACACTGTGTATATGCGGCCATAACCCCTGAACAAAATAAAAACCCAAAAAATAAAGAAAAATAAGAAAAATATAATAAAAAGAAACCCCCCGCCCGCAACTCCGATTTACTTTGTGCCATTTGTGCCGCCGACTCCCGTTCTAATCTAAACTCATTATAATTAAATAAGTCACGAGTTTTGAATTTTAATTTGGCTTTCTGGCTTTCTGGCTCTCGCTTGGCATTGCCCTGACAGACAAAATCAGCTACCAGTCAATGGCATGTTTCTGCGGTGTTCCTTCTTTTCGGCTCTGCTTTGTTTTGGTTTCAGTTTAGGTTTTCCTTTTTTTTCTCTCTCTCGTTGTTTTGGCCAATTTTATCAGAATCGCTCGAGCCAAGGTCTAAGCCAGTAGAAACTTAATTATATTGCACAGCCACAGCGGCAGGCAGAATCTTAAAATTTGCACTTTAGGCCAGGCGCGCACAAATTGTCTTAAAAACGAAAATAAGCCAAATTAGCAGCAGACTGCATTTGCTACTGATTTGGATTTAGGGGGGGACTGACTTTGGGGCTTTGGATTTGGATTCGGATTCGGATTTCGATTTCTTCGAAAGAGCCAGCCAGCGCACAAGAAGTCAAGGTCCCAAGAGCGAAGGTGTTGAAATGTTGCTGGTTGGCTGGTTGCTGGTTGTGTGGCGTGTTTGATTTACGACTGATGCCTCGCTGGAAGCTGGGCTTGGAAATTGCTTTGAAATTGGCCAGAAAGGAATGAGGCAAGCTCAAGAATTGGGCCCAGGTTAAGACGGCTTTTTTTCCATCGATAGTTTGCTGCTGCTTTTGCTAGTTTCCAGCCAGAGTTGGCTATGTAGTTGGTAGTTGCTAGTGGCTGGCTGCTGGCTGCTGGCTGGTGGCTGCTGCTGCTGCTGCATTGTTGTGTCGATTTTGTGCGGCATTATGCAACTCACGACAATGACAATTCACGGCAGGACCTTTGACGACCTACAAGCGTGTTCCAACTGCTCCTCACACTTATTTTCATTTTCATTTGAGTTTCGTTTTTATTTTGATACCTTTGAAGAGCAATAAGCTGGCGAGTTTATGGTATTTCAAGAAAATGTATGATCTTATAGGATATATATTATAGAAACATAGAGTAATATAGGGTAATTAGTTCTTAGTAATTCCAAAAGAATCAAGTTCAAATTGAGAGTAATGAGTAACCAAGTAGTCGACTTTCGCCTTCTTTCTCGCCTTTGAAGAAGCCAGTCATTGGTTTTCTTGGCTCTCTGGCTCGTATGACAAATCGATTTACATAGCTCAGTGTGGGCTTTTCATTAGGTTTGGCTTTGTGGATTGCGGCCAATTAGGTTCGCGTCTCCGAAACCCCATCATCGAAAATGTCAGGCCTTGTAGTAGGCCGTGGCCCAGACTTCTCGGCAGGCAGCTGTCATCTATATATCTGGCTTCCAGCTCAGTTGCCCTGAACTATTCCCCTGAGCTGTGGTCAGTTGAAACTCCTGCAAAGAAAATTATCTGAAATAAATCTATAAATTTTCTCAAATTTTCATTTATTCCAAAAAAAAAAAAAAAAAACAAAAAATCGCTTTAGAGAGATGGCCTACACCGGTTTCTGTAGCAACGAGCAAATCATTAAGGCCATTCAGAAGAAATTTCAGCACTTGGTAACTTACTTTGTCTCCCCGGAGATGGTGTTCCTTGAAGAGTATATTATGTTCCTGAAAGAGTCCGCCGTCTTCGAGGGACTTTCAAAGACATATATCCTGGACATAAGCCAACAGAAGTACCAGCAGCTGAGCAAGTTGGAAAAGATGCGATATGTGAAGTTGGCTTGCGAAATCAATGCTGAGATTGACAATGGACTGTTCTAATTTATGGATCTGGTGGCCAGGAGCTAATGGAGAGGACCAGGACATGCAGTTGATGACATAATAAAGTGGCCAAATATTATGCAAAATTATTACGTTATTATTAATTATAATTATTTGGGTTAGCAGGCGCACAAGAAGTTCTAGTTTCCTTAATTGTAGAAAGTGAATGCAGAATGGTCTCTGATCTCGTGATCAAACGATTTGCTATGACGCTGATTGACACCCCGGCGATAAGTACCGGATCAGCTCTATATATGTATATGCTTCCCAGCAGGGACAGCGCAAGAGAGCGTAAGCCGGCAGCTGGGCCAAGCTTGAAGCCGCGACGTGTTGGCCATGTCCAAAGTGTCGAGGTGTCTGCGGCCCTATTAAAAACTGGCATTCGGAATGATTTATATAATGGTGATGCCAGACACCAGATAGACCCCCTATGCCAGAACCTATTGGCCTTATGGTATGGCAGCCATTGTCCAGAGCCGGCCTGTCAGCAGCAATTTGACATTTTCGTTGTCACTTTTCTGTTTTTGTGTTTTTTTTTGGTGTGCCTGACATTTTACACACAACATAAATTAGAAATTTGCCTTGGGGGGAACATGATGGCGAATAAAATAAATAAATATATAAATAAATACTGTAACTGCAATTAGCCGGCGTACAAATTGAGTTAAATTAAGTGGATTCCTGGCATTTAGAGTGAGACTGCCAGAGACTGCAACAATGTCGCGCCGCAATCATTTCAACAATTTCAATATGACTTTTTCCCCAACACGCCGCTGTGGCCGCAATTAAAAATCTGCTCCACAGCCGTCGGCTCTCTGAAATGCCTTAATAAAATGTTAATAACTTAATCAATATGCCATAAATATAGTATCAGCAGAGCGCTGCTGCCTGCAACAAAGGCTTCCAAGGAGCAGGGAAAAAATTATAAAAATAAATTCTCGAAACTCGTTTGCTGCATGCGATTACGTCGACAATCGACAATCGACGACCATCGATCGATGGACCCAGCAGCAGAGATCGCATGAATTTCAAAATTGTCGACACACAGAGAGCTGTGACGAATCCCTCTTGGCCTGGCGGCAAAAGGGGGCGGCATGTGAGAGGGCGGGCCTGAAAGCTGAAAACTGAACACTAAGAGTCAAGAGCTAAAGCCACATAGAGCTGCAATTACCACCGCTGCTCAGAGCTGGCTGCTCGCTGCTCGCTTTTCACTTTTCAATCGCCTTGCCACTAATTTGACAGCCGGTGAGCAATCGCCATCACTCCTCCAGCCATACTCGTAGCTCCCATATAGCCTCAGATCCAGATGCAGAGCTCCCCCTGACAAAGTGTCGTGGATAGCCATATACACATATGTTGATATAGCCCCAGAGATATGGGTGAGCGAAGGAATGGGGCTGCCACAGTGGTATTAAAGCCAAAATAGAGCCATAAATAAAATAAATATAAAGGTTCCCTAATTCCAAGCATATTTACAAGAAAAAAAGTTTAGTAGGCGAATTTTCCAGAGTCTTTTTGTAGTGAACAATACTTAATTTAGGACACAACAATATTATATAAAGAAATTAAAAATAACACCTCCTAGAGTCCTTGCAAATATAAATACTTCACCATGTTGCGTATTCCTGGGATGCCCCTGCTTCCGGGCACTCTCTTTCGCGATGTAAGTTCTTAATTCTTTATCTTAGATATATTTAATTTAATGATCCTTTTAATTAAGGTCTCCAAAAGCCATCATCCCAAGCCGCAGGCTTTTTTAAAGTTCCATGGCCTGAGCATGTTGAGCGACCGCCAGCAGCCGGAAGCCGTGGACTCGAGCGGCGGTGCGGTGGACATTAGCTGTCCGCCCATTGGCGCCGCTTCCATCTATCCGCCGCGCTCGGGTCCCCGGATGCCGCCCTGGCTGGCGTATGACAAGAAGGTGCTCTGCTTTCGGGGCTACTTCAAGCAGACGCTGCAGGAGGTCTATCATGCCCCCTATCTGGTGCGCAAGGTTAAGATCTACTATTATTTGGAGGATGGTACCATAGAGATTTTCGAACCGCGAGTGGACAATTCGGGGATTGTGCAGGGAAGCCTCGTGCATCGTCAGCGTGTGCCCAAGGCACCGCCTTGTGACAATGAGTTTATGTCCTTGATCGATCTAAATGTGGATATGACAGTGCAGATATTTGATCGGCAATATCATATCACAGACTGTGATCTGTTTACCAGGAATTTTCTGAACAAGCGCGGCATAACAGTGCCCGATCCGGTGCAGTCGCCTTCGTAAGAATTGTATAATATATATAATGTATATAGGATATTTAATAGCCTTTCCCTGTGATCAGTGATCCCACGGAGACCATGCGTATGCGCGAAAAGTCAAGAACTCTCGCTTCGACCCCCAAATCCCATCCGTTTGCACAATTTCTCAAATACGATAGGCAAATATTGAAGTTTCAAGGTTATTGGGACGATCGAACCGAGTTTGGTGATGTGCGAAAGTTGGAACTGTGTTATTATCTGGCCGACGATACGATAGAGGTCAAGGAGGCTCATGTTCGTAATTCGGGTCGTGATGGACCAACGGTGTTTCTAAAGCGAAATCGCTTGGCACGAGTGAGTTAGCTTGAAATTTCAAAAGCCATTAAAGCGGTGCTCAAAGTATGCTAAAACTAAAACCTTTTTACATTCCCTAAAACCCCAGGAATTCGATGGCCTACAGCTGCCTGGCCAGTCCACACCCCAGACGCTCCTCAATGTCCTGGGCACTAATATGCGTAATGTACGCTACTGCGTGGATCCCCTAAATACGGGCAACAAGGAGATACTGTACTACAGTGAACGTGATCTGCAGATTGGAAGTGTGATCAATGTACTTGGTCGGGCTGTGGTCATCACCGAGCTGGATCCCTTCACGCAGCAATACTATCGCGAACGCTTTGGCATCCAGGACTTTACACCGCTTCCCACACCCACCAGAAGCGATGATTGTGCGGATTATAAGCCTGGGGAACGCCAGTTGCCACCCTTTAATGGCTGGGGCAACTACGAGGACTCTGTGGGCAATTGCATATCCGTGGAGCCAAAGCCACCCAAGGCGGACTTCAAGAAGTTCATCAAGTTCGATCGCTTCGTCCTGCGCTTTGGGGCCAAGATGCTCTCGACCATCAAGGCAAACTGTGAGCGGATATTCGTCATTAGCTACTATCTGTGCGACGATACGCTGCAGATTCAGGAGATAGCTGTTCGTAATTCGGGCTTCCTGGGCGGTCAGTTCATGAAGCGCACCCGCCTCGAGCTGCCGGGTCAGGAGAGATTCTCGTGCAAGGAGCCGTTGTACTACATGCCGTGGAACTTCTTTATTGGCTCCACTATGATGCTAAATGACTTCATCTTCCACGTGGTTTCGGCCGATGAGTACACGCTGATGTTCATGGAACACCATCCGGAGCAGTATCCACGGGCGAATGTCACACTTATCATGGACAAAGTTCGCAGTGCCTTGCAGAATCGTATGTCCGAGTTTGTGGGGCTCTGTGTGCCGGACTGCACGGATCTGGACAAGAAAGAGGACGTGTTTATAACCTTTGAGAGCTTCAAGGGGGCATTGGTTTGCACCATGGGTAAGGCGATCAGTGACCATGAGATCATCACTCTCTGCCGCCACTTTTCGGCCGAGAAGGCACCGCCCAATGCCTGCAAGAGGGCTGAAGTCCAGGCCGCGGCTCATCTGGAGATAAAGCGTGCCCTGTGGAATGCCCGAGACGATCTGATGGAGCACTTCCATCACATAAACCCCACGAATCAGCCCTTCATGCCCGAGCACAAGGTACGCTCAGCGATTCGCGGCTGTCGGCTGCCGTTCTCCTTGGAGCTCATTGACAATATCCTGTCCATTTTGAATCGCAATGAGTGCGACGATATTGAGGTCTGTGATCTAATGAACTTCATAGACGTGTCCTGCGGCAAGGGTTGCAGCATGGTACCCGTGAATCATGCCTTTGAACTGTGCCCGAAGGTTCCCTTCCTGCATCTGGGTCGCGTGGTTAACTTTGCTTGTTTCCTGCGGCAGTTAGAGCTTCCTCTGAATCTGCCATCGGCAGGTGAGGGTGAAAAGGACGCCATAGGCGATGTGAGGATACTGCCGCCATCAGCGGCTGAAGAAGAGAGTCCGATTCCAAAGCATGAGTGATTGTTTAGAAGATTCATTTATTAGGAATAGCTTTTTCGATTATATTTATTTTCTTTTGGGATTTAAAGAAAAAAACAAAACAAATTAAAGGATATAATAAAAAATTAATTAATAAATGTACATATATATTTGTTTTTAGCGTTTTTAGCAAAGTAAAGTCAAAGTAACTTGGTTTTATGTTTAAAAACGTAGTATTTATAGTATTTAAAATTATGTAGATGGAAAATACCAAACTTCAGCCATCACATAAGGTATTCTAGTATTTTAAATGTGAAGAAGGAAAATACCAAACTTCACACATAAAATACAGCTTAATAAACACGTCAGGTGTAGTTAAAATTTATTAAAATATATTTTAATACTAAAATAAATAATTTCCCAGCTACATCTACCCACAAATCTTCCCTTGCCTTGCCTGGCCCACTGTGCGTATGATGAATTCCCTGGCTCGTGTGACAAAAAGACAACCACAGCCGCAACTTCAACTGCAACGGCGGCTTCAACTGCGACTCCTGCTCCCCGGACTCTGCTCTTTCTTGAGTTCCAGATAGACAGCTATCGATCAGCTGCACAGCTTGGCCTGCGACTCCGTCTCCGACTGCGACTCAGCGGGCTTAATAATAAAAGCCCGCCACTTAGCCGGCAGTTGGCTTTAATTTATGCAGCCAGCTCGGGGGGCTTGCGGCTTAGGCTTTTGCTTTTGCTTTTGCGTTTTGAGATGCGTGCCAGAGATAAAAGTAATTTGCTTGATTTAATTTTAGTCGGCAGCAGCACACGAGGCAGTCACAGCCGCCTCCTCCTCCTCCACCGCCACAGCTCCTCGGGAGTAGTAGCATCCTGTTTGCGGCTTTCAGTTTTTTAGATTTTTAATTAGGCGAGTGCTACAAATTTTTGCTAGCTAAGTTTCATGTTGCAAAATGTCTAGCAGCAGCTCATGTAAGTGGCAAATGGCCCACCGCCCCCCAAAAAAAAAGGAAAAAATATATCAGGCAACAGGAGAAAAAAAACAGACAGGGACACCATAGAAGAAGGAGGCCAGCAATGTTCAGGCCACTTCTAAAGTGGCTAATTGTGTTAGAGCATAATTTACACGTTGTGTTTTCGGTTGCCCCCGAACAAGGCGCTGGACATGTGCCTGCCACAAGCAGCAGCAGCAGCAGCAGCAACAGCCACTGCAGCAGCAGCAACCACTTGAGATACTTGGCTGCCGTTGCTGCAATATGCTCTCAGGCTAAAAGCTGTATTTTTTTTGTGTTAAGCGGGACAACATTAAGAGCTTCTTACTAAACGAATTTCCAGTTATGGTTACGGGTAACAGATACTTACAGGAGAGAGATAATTTTTTACAAAATAAGTAATTAGAAGTTGAGGAAATAGGAACTTATAAACAAGGAGCAGGGATACCTTGTACTTCCTTTTATTATATGATGTGGATAACAGGGAATTTTATATATAATAAATTCAATCACTCAATGTATTTCTTTATTTCCAAAATCAAAAAAACTTGATTAATGTGGGGGAAATACAACCAAAATTAAGCCCCCTCGTTAGCTGACTCAGATCTATCCCCTCTTAGAGAGAGAGTGATATCTTTATTGTTAGCTCCCGTTTCATGCGCACCTCAAACGTATATATCTTAGATATCGGAACATCGGACATCGGAGCGTGGGAATTGAACTGAACGTTGACGCGATACTCGCCGCAGCTGGGCCATTTGATTAAACGCCTCGTTTTATTCAATATTTAATATGTGAAATTATTGACAGTCGATTGGGCAATGCAAACAGCGACGGCAGCGGCGACTGACATTCTGATATCTGCGCGGGGTCTGGTCAATATCAAAATTCAAATATCAATATTTACGCAGCAATTATGCAAATTAAGTTGAGCTCGGATCGGTTTGGAATCGGAATCGGCGGCTTTCCATGACGAAACGTCGTTGGCATCTCGAAAAGTATATCTCGGAGTAGGAGTCGTAGTCGGAGTCCGAGTCGGAGACGGAGTCGAAGTTTGGGTCTCAATTTCAGCCGGAGTCTGGGTCTCTGGGTCTTATCTCCTGAGGAGATTGCATTTGCCATGGCATTCGACTTAATTGTTCTAATTACATGCAGCTTTAAGCCCCACTTTAATTGCTCGTGGGAACAACTTACATGAATGCGTATGCCAAAGTTGGCTATTTATTTATTATTTTTATTTTTATTTAACTTGGTTATTTACTGGGGGTTTTTACTGGGTTTCTTTACTGTGGTTTTTTGGCGGCACACGCACAGCTTGACACCTGCAGCAAAAAAAAACTGCGGGCTTAAGGCCTTTTTGCGCGGCGCCAACTAGCCTAAGATGGAGTATTATGGGTCTTAAGAGAGGTCTCTAAATCTCGATACTTCACTTCTGGTTTTCTGGCCTTTTTGTCAGCGACTTCCCGCTGTTGTCAACTCCTTAAATGTCAACTGAAGTTGGGTAGAGTGTCATCATCATCTCCCCCCGAGGGCAGCAATTAAGTTTAAAGACTTCCATTTGTCAGCTAAATGGAACCCCTGCGAGGCTAGAATTAAAAAGGGTTTAAATGGGTTGTTCTAGATTAAATTAGAAGATTTATAGAAGGTTTAACCAGTTACTTAACGTACTTATAATTAGCAAAAGACCTCAACCTTAAGCAGCTGTTCTAATGAGCTTAAAAGTCGCCTGACATTTAGTTACCTGCTCGCTTCAGGTCATTATATATGCATATCTGAACCTCTTAAAGTGTTCCTGATCCGCTTACCTCCCTGAGATGATGCCCCCTCTTCTCTTGTTTTTTTCTACTCTGTTTCATAAGTGACAAATTTATGGCGCGTGTGTTGCAAACCACATAATTTGTCTGACTTTGAGCCAGCCAAGGACCCTCCTCTGGCGGTCATTGGATACATCCCGAAAATCACGAAAATCACAAAATTTATGCGCAACGCCCTCGCGCCAAATTAATGGATGCTTATTAATTTATAGCTATTTAAATGATCTCGAGGATTGCGGCATTCCAAGGTCCCTATCTCTCTCTCTCACTCGTTCTAATGAAGTCGAAGCTGTCGCGTGTGGTGGTGGTGGCTGCCCGAAGGAAGTGTATTTAATTTACACCTGAAACCGAAACCAAAAGCCACAAACTTGAACCTGGGAGCTTGGGGACTCTCTGCCAAATAAATTAGCATCATGGGGTGAGGTTGGGATCGCAAAAATTAAAACATTTTTCGCTTTTATTTCGGCGTAGTTTAAAAAATGAAAGTGTTTGCTTTGGTTTCTTTTTGTGGCTTCGTCCGGGGCCGGGGCCTGGAGCTTGTGGCATTGACTGGCCATAAATAAAAGTCCAGTCCGAGTCCGAGCCCGAGAGTCCACCATTCGATATCCAGCTCATCGCCCAGCTTCCAGCGAGCTGGAGGTTCCGAGTTCGATCTCACTGTGTGGTCAGTTAGCCAGTCAGCCAGCCAGCCTTTCTATGACTAAGCCCGCACAGCTGGCCAGCTTGGACTGGAGCTGGGAACAGCGATTGCATCGCTCTTTCTCCGCCGTTTGGAAATTACTATTATAGTTTTATGTGCTATTATTTGGGCATCACCCAGCAGAGCACAACAAAAGCCAACGCCAGCCCCCGCAGCGAATAAGGCCGCAGATCCCGAGACACACATGAAGCTGACCGGCGGAGAATCGGAGATCGAAGACCGAATATCGAAGACCGAGAGAGGGTCGATCGAGCGCCGACTTTTGCATAATCGAAGTGGGGACACTGGGACAAATAGTATAATTAAATGTAGTAAATACATATGACTATTAAATAGATTTTCTTGACTTTAATAGAATTATATTAGATCAGGATTTTAAAAACATATTGTATGTAATTTATTTATTTACTTTTATGTATATTGTAATAGTAAAACATTTTTCCAAGTGCCCGTAAGACTTTAACCAGTCGACAGCGCGGCATCTTGATTAGCATTCGCAGTCTGAACAGTCCAAAAAAGAGTTGGCATCGATTTGCGTCTTGGGGCAAGATTCTTTGGCGCCAAACGCAGCCAGACAGCAGAGCTGCGATCGATCTATCGCCAAGGCGGCATTTCTCCGAGTGTAACTGTTTGATATCAGCTGCCAAATCGCCAAAAAAAAAACATTTCGAATGCATTTGCAATATTTGCAACTATTTGCCTATGCGGCATGCCATCTCAGCGATTTGGCACAGAGTTCTCACAATTAAAATGCCTGCGTGTCATCGAACAAATTCCTCGGGGCGGCGCCTCTTCGGCTTTGCGGAATGTCAATGCCAAATAATCATAAGATATGCAAAAGTTAGAGATGAGAAGATATATATTGAATGTAGTATGTCCCTTTTAAAGAGCTTCTAGGTACGTTAATTTATTTAATTAAATCATATTAATTATTTCCTAATACAGCACAGCCTGCTTTCCATGATTTGGGCTACTGTTTTAATGAAATTTATCGAAAATATTCTATTTCGATTGGTTTATAACTGAAGATTAATATGTTATCGAAATATAATTCACTGTTTAGATACCTAAGAGTATCGAAAACATTGCGTATCGATAGGTTTAGAGCAGAAACTCAAAAACATCGCATATCGATATATTATCGAATAGGAAATTCCTTTCTTTTTAACTTCACACAAGTGGAAAGTAATAAAAATAAATAAATCCAATAGATTTAACCATATTCAGCGAACAATTATGATATTTTTAAGTTCAAAAGGGGTCACATATCGTATGCCTTTTGCCATCTCCAACACAAGACTCTCCGGATTCCCAAAGCGTGGGCGTTGCGTAGCTCAGCAGCTCCAGTGCCCGCTTTTGTCGCCGTCGATTGTCGCCCCGTGTAAATGTCAGATTGGCAAATGCCAGGCGGCAGTTGTTGGTTAGTTGGCTAAGTGAAAACCAGTAGCCCACAGCGCCCAGCCGACTGGAAGTGTAACGAGCCAGAGCCAAAGGCCAACTCCAGGTGGACGACAAGTCAATGGGATCGAAATCGAAATCGAAGTGCGGGCTAAATGCGGAGGAGGAATATGGGAGGGAGAGGAGGAACAGGAGGCCGCCAGGGTAGGGGAGAAGGCACCGCCTCTGGTTACAGCCAGGGGGAAGCGAGGCGACAGCCTAAGGACAAGTTCAGAGCGGACAGGCAACATGAACATGTGCATTGAGCCGGGATGTGGGTTAAGTGCAATTAAGATCAATTATATTTTTCGTATTTTCTGGTTTTTCTTTTTTTTTTTTTAATAGAGAATTTTATATGTTTTGACATTTAAGTTGATTTTGACTGAGTTAAAGTATCTTATATTCTTGAGATATATTAAGTCATATAAACTTACCAGCTTTTGATTAATTCCCCTTCTTTGTGATACTTTTATTATTTATTTATATATTTTCCCTTTAAATAACATTTGGTTAGCCTTCACACTGTTGGTCAGCCTGTGATCGCAATTCGCCATGAACTGAAAACGGAAATGAAATGATCACATGTGGCAGGCACACACACACACCACACACTCCATCCCTCCCCCCAAACAAACAAAACGCCCACGCCTGCAAAAACTCCATGGAAGTCGAAGCTGAGAGCCAGAAAAAAACAAAAAGGGAAAAATAAAGGCAGCCACCAAAGCGAGACCAAAGCGCAGGCACAAGATCAAGAGACAGAGCAGCGCAAATTATTTCTCACCATTTATCTGTAAAAATTCGCATATTAAATAAGCGTGCAACCCAAAATTATCACGGACCCGGCATCAGTGGTCCCGTCCTCGGCTTTAACTCTTGGCCAAGAAGGCTCTCGATCGTAATCTGTATAAGTAAAGTGTGTTCGGAGAGCGGGAGAGAAGGCTGTGCATCCCGATCCCTGGCATTTATTTGTTTTTTTGCGCATACGCAAAGGATATGCCCAAGAAACGCCTACAAAATGGAGTGGATTAGGGAGGGGAGGTGGTAGAGGGATTTGGGATTCTGGGGGTGGAGATCCCCATCGAGAGATGATGATGATGTCGACAACGATTGCGATTGCGCGCCTGGATTACAATAATTTAACATCATCATAATAAAACAATCAACGTAAGGCACTCTTATGGTGAGGCAACGGAAGGGTGAAGGTTTCAGGGGGTTAAGAGGAATAGTGTGTGTGTGTGTGTACGTGTGTGTGTGCGCTTAAGTCGATACAAATCGCATATGCCAAAAGGATAAAGGCTGCACAATAAATTGAGAGGTCATTCTCTGCCATTCACTGGCGCTTCGATTCCCGATTCCCGATGCGAGAGACGCTTGACTTCGTTGTTCCTCGCGGCCGCCAAAGTAACCCCAGCCAGGAATCTTATACACTGGGAATTAAGTATAGGAATTACAGGGAATTTTTAACTTAATTTAAACTACAATTTTAGACACAAAACCACTTCGGGAAATATGTTTAAAATTAAAGAGTTTCTTGATCAAAATTCTAGATTTTCAAGATCTCTAAGAATATTTTCTTTTTGAATAAAAAGATATATATTTTCTTCCATTTCTAAGTTCCTAGAACCTTTTATGCTACAATATTTCCCCCAGTGCAGACTTGTCTTGGACTTGTGCCAAAGTAATTGATGTGCTCGCCTGACCTGTGGGAGTTTCCGAATCACAGATTATCTTCACCAGACAATGGTGAGCCTCACGTCGTCGCTTGGCTTTTTGTTTAGCTCTTCCTTGGCTTAGTTCTTTGTTGGTTTTTGTTTTTCTTCCTTTTTTTTTTATATATTTCTGGTCTACGCCCACCAGACATGGCCAGCGAAGAGTGTGCCTTTGCAGCTCTGGAGTTCTTTTTTTGTTTTTACACAAATCTTCATTGATTAGGCCCCAGTCCCGATATGCAAACTATTCCACTTTGTTGTGGTTTTTTCTTTTGGTTTTTCTCAGCAAGTCAACAGGTGGATTTGGCGACAACGGTAAAAAGGAAAACCAAGAAAACCGAGCTGGAAAAAAAGGCCAAAACTAAATCTAAATCGCCATATGCAAATCGAGTTTCGGCGGTTGTGCAATCTCATCTGTCCCGCTCCCATGCTCCTATGTCTTGACCTCGCCTCTGGGGTCCCCTTTTTTGTGTGTTGTGTTGTGCCTGTTGCAAGTTGCAAGTTGCACGGTGCTCGAAAATATATTTATATATATATGTGTGTGCCAAAGGCGACTTTGGCCGAAAGTCTGGCCCCGACTAATTTGTCTGCGTTTCTTCGCGTATTGTTTATTTTTTTGTTTTTATATATTTTTTTTTTTTGCTGCGTGGGCTGCTAAATAAGTGCAGCAAATTATATGGAGACAAGTGCCAAAAGAGCACGAGATGGCCGGAAATCGAGAAGAGGAGAAGATATCCTCGCGTGGGCTGGCGATCAATGTGTGTGGGGATTTTTTAGAGGATTCAAATCGGTGCTTAATCTGTGACTATCAACTGAACAAAGCCGGCAAAAAAGGGAAGGAGTCTGTAGTTTAACACAAAGTTAGTTTTTCTATAAGACTTAAAAAGGGAAATAAACAAGGAAATGTGTCCAAAAGTTTACTCCTTTTATTTAACTAATTTTCCATGTTAATTTCATCTTTAACTTGGAGATTATTTCTCTGGGAAATGCCACATTATCCTCAAAAGTCGCATGCTATTTTTCAACCCAAAAACCATTACTCCCAGATGTTGTGTTATCTGCAATCTGTGACTATATAACGACAAGACTTCCTCCCCGCAGCACTATATATCATCGGTGCAGCCCCATTCTCATCTCGCAGATCGCAGATTGCATCACTTTCCGCCCAATATAAATGTGAGGCTTGTCTTGCCTTTTTAATGCTGGAATTAACCCCGGGTCCCAGACGGGCCTAAGACTTATATGGCCGGCCCCAGAGAGAGAGAGCGCGAGCATATATCCGCCCGGCCGCCTGACATCGAAAATAAGGCTGCCAAGACCGCGGGCCAAGATGTGCCATTTGCTTCTGTGACTCCGACTGCGACGGCGACTGCCACCCACAAATATTTGACTTCTCACCTACAATAAATAAAACAATAAACCGCCGTGTGCTTGGTGCATGGTGGTGTTCACCTGGCCAGAGACAAATGCAAAACAGCGGAGAGAAGCGGAACGGGCAATGAACAAAAACGAGAAGTAAACATTGCATATTCAATAAATTTCTTGTTTGTTTTAACAATATTTGAGATCTTTATCGTATATCGAAAAGCAATCCACACACACCACCCCATTGTTGTTGGTGGTGGTGGTGTCTTGTTGCACATTTGCATGGGCCAGTGGGTGAAACTAGCAAGAAACGCTTGTCACGCTTGGCTAAAAATGGTAAAAATGACAAATGTTTCACAGCGACCAAAAAAGTGCACGGGAGAAAAAGAGGCAAAAAAAAAACGTTCAATTTCTTGGCTTGGAGAACATGACAAGCATGAAACTATCGTAGCATTAAATAAAATATGTAAAATAATAACAAAGACACACACACTCACACACTGGGGCACAGGCAAAACAAAAGACTTAGGCAACGAACTGGCTGCCGAGAAAGACTTGAGGTAAGAGTGGGTTAACAGTCCAGGCCAGAATCGCGAGTTTAAGCGGGTGAGGGGGGGAGGGGCGCATTCAGCATCATTATTAGCAGCAATTTGTGTCTTTTATTGCCCCGAAATTGTCCAGCGTCCAATAATAATGTTAATACTTCTCATAATAATACACCAATGGAGTCGCTGTTTTTTTTTTTTTGCTGCGGTTTGTTTGTTTATACGGCTGGCGGCCATTCAAAGTCCATTATTGAAAAGTCCCGGAAAAACTCCGAAAAATATTGACGTTAAAACAAACAATGGAAGAAGGCAACGAAGAGGGGAATACTCTGAATTGGATTATTAAATATAGAACTGGTAAAGGAGTATTTAAATAAATTCTATGTACTGTTTATTAAAGACAAAAAAACACGAAAGAAGTCCTGATAGTAGGGAAACTTGCTAGCAATAAAAAGTTAAGATCTTCAATAAGCTTTAGTATAAAATGTAATACTAATATTTATAAGTACAAATCCCCCTTAAATCTATTAACTTTTCATTTATTTATTCAAGTATTCAAATTAAGTTTCCCCACATTCCCCGAGCATCTTCCATAGACTTTTCTAGAACACCCCGTTCCCCCTAAAGGGTATCCTCGCATCCGCAAAGAGACGACGCCTGATAATTTAGCATACTTACGGCTCTGCGATTGCCTGCAATTTGTTTCGGGCACCACCTACTACTCCAGAGCCGGGTCTTTGGATGCCTCGGATGCCTCTCCGCTCTGCTCTGCGCCGGTGAGAGGTCGCCACAAACTCAGAAACCCCCTTTGTGGATGTTTTTTTTTTTTGTTTTTATACCCTTGCAGAGGGTATTATAGTTTTGCCATGATGTTTGCAACGCAGTGAAGG
>JAEIIU010044106.1:0-36164 GCA_018874675.1 Drosophila baimaii
TCCTTTGTACAGCGCTTCAAAAATCGGGCGAAATTCATGCCTCTACAGTAGAATACCCCCTTAAAGAAAAGGAAACATGTTACAGAATCTCTAGAGTTCTTGAGTTATTTTAGGAACTAGAATAATGATATGACTCCATAAATATTGTCTGATATCACTATAAACCATGATTTTGTGGTTTTTATTTATATATATTTATTTGCTGATATGTTTGTGGTTTTATTTAATTGTTTTTATATTATTTTGATCAGTGCATTTCAGACAGAACCCCGTAATATATGCAAGTCTAGCGATTCCAGAAAATATCTTAATTGAATCAATGGGTCGAGGTTAAAGGTTCAGGTGACTCTGGGATGACACTTTTAAAACAGAAATAGATTTCAGAAAACAAAGATATATGCATGTTTGTGTGCCAAAGTGCACTAAGAGTGCCACAAGTGCACTTGGGCAAAACGCGTCACTGGCGACTTTGAGCCACAATTAGCTGCAAAACGGCAACGCTTACAAATCTCTCTCCTCCGATCGTGACGCAAAACGTATCTTCCAACACCAACGTAATTTCCTGTGAATATTCTTCATATATCTTTTAACCAAAAAATACAGAAAATACAAACAGCTATTGAAAATGTCCTCCGATTGCAGTTATTCGATATGGAATATCAGCAACGGAAATGCCTTCATTCAGTAAAATATTCACACCAAAATCGGCAAAAATTTGTTCATTCAACAAAAGGTGAAACCACTAAATAAATCACAAATCAGCGAGAGAGCCTTCTTCCCCCGCACTCCTTTGGATTTCACTTGATTTCTGTTGTTGTGTTCGTGGGAGAGGTCACTGTACTGGTCGGCCCCGTATTTGGAACGCATCGGTTTTCATTGGCGACAACCAAAAAAATTTTCTCAGAACACCGCCCCAAAATTCGCCAAGTCAAGGCAAAAAATGGTTTAATCAGTGTGAGCTTTATTATACTTTTTACACGGAAACAAGTTTAAAATTGTAGTTTTTAACTATTAAATACATTTATTAAACAAAATAATAATAAATTCAGCAATTTTAGAGAGTTTTAGAAATTTGTTGCATACTTTTAGCTGTTGCGTAGAAGGGGTTTAATTGAGAATCATTAAAAATTAATTATTAATAATTTTATAGGGTCGATTTCATCGTAAAAATTTATGTGAACTTTCCTGAACTTATTGAAAAGTTTCACACATTTCTTTGAAAGTATAGCATACTTTATGCGGCTGCGTGTGGGAGATACTATGGAGAATCATTAGAAACTAACTAAAAATATTTTTTAAATATATCGATTTTATTATTATATTATATATTTATATTTATATTGTATTATTATCTTTTCGTATATAATAATTTATATTTTTTAAGTATGTATTTTATTATCATACTTTATTTAAAAGCATAACTTAACTTATTGAAGAGTGGCAAGCATTTATGGAAAATGATAGCATACTTTAAGCGGTAGCGTAAGGTGAGAATTACTAAAAGCCTAAGTTATTATAATTTTTAATGTTTTATGGATACATTTTTAATATTTTTCTAACACCCTTAAAAATTCTCTTAAAGTTACTAATTTTATTAAACAAAAAATACTATGAGAATTCATAATGTTTACACTCAAAGTTAATTATTTTTAAATTCCACAACAACGCACAATTTTCCCCTGTGCATCGGGCATCACCTGAGCCGCTTGGGATACCTGGTGCAGGTGGCGGTGTTGACATTTCGAAATACGAGCGCGTCGGCAGAAATTTACAATACACCTTCGAAAAATGACAATCAACAGAACAAGCAGCAGGTAAATGCGTCGTCGATGTCGTCGTCGTCGTACGGCATCACGTATACGCCGCTTTGGCTGGCGTTGCAATGGAGAGCATTCTGCTGACCCAAGCAACATAAAAACAATGATAAAAATATATTTAACAAAAAATTAACAAGCGAATCATACACCCCGCATGAGTCAAGGAATTATGTTGTTCTTTTTTCTGGTGTGAAAATCGCCTCACAATTTCCCCATTTTTAGCACTTTTGTGTAAGCGAAAACCCAAAGAAGAAAATCGATCGACAACAGGAAATTGTTCAAATATACATATGTATATATTTCCAAGAACTGGAAGATTTTGTGTAATTTAAGTACAAGTCAATAGCCATTGAGGACAAGACCTTAAACCGGGGTGTTAAACGCGTTCCATACACCGCCCCGAAAAGTGCTTGACTATCAGGTTTCTTTTTTAGTTATTGTTCACGGGGGTTTAATGGTCTTTGAACTAGTCAGAGGTTACAATGAAAATTACGTTGTTTAAATTGTTTAAGTGGGTTAATCAAGCCATGCTTTGGAAATTGTTATTTAATTGTTTTTAAATATAGAAATAATCTGTGTATCTAATTTTGGGGTTAATGGGGTTTGTTTTTGAGTATTTTTTATACATTTTTAGACAGACTTTTGAAATAAAATTTATTCCATCAAAATGCTGTCGAATGGTTGGCAAGGCTTGATTTTCCTGGCTCTCTTACTACAGGTTTCGTGGGTAAGAAATCCTATTTTTTACTAAGGATTTTTAAGATATTTATTTAATTTTTTTTTTTAGGGCTCCAAACTCTTGAAGTTCACCAATGTCAAGTGCATGGACTTGCCCACCTCTAGGGGCTTTACGAAATACGACTACTGTCGCCTGAAGGTGGTTCATAGAAATCAGGTGGAGCTCTCCCTGAAGGTCAGCCTCAATCAGCTGCCCATCCGTAATTTGACTGCGAGGTTGCAATGCTTTCAAAGACGGGATGGCTATCGACCCTTTATGTACAACGTTTTATTTGATTTCTGCAAACTAATGGCCAGTAGTAACTATCAGTTGTCCTTTGAGCGTTTCATCTTTGATGCCATCAGGAAGCATAGTAATTTTAATCAAACTTGTCCTTGGAAAGAGGTGAGTTCGGGGGATTTTAATTGGGTTTTGTATAGGATATTTATGGTTTTATTGTAGGAAATATCAGGGAGGTAGTATTAGTACTGAGAAAGGTAGTACCTTTGAAGGTGAGTTTAGGGGAATTAATAGTGGTTTGAAGCTAAGATATTTATGGTTTTATAAAATATGGTTTTTTAAAATATCATGTAAGTAGCATAGGAAGGATTAAGTTCCAACGAGAAAGGTGTCTTGGGATATATTATATTATTATATTATTATATATTATTATATATTATTATTATATTATTATTATATTATATTAGAAAATATTGAGGAAGTAACATAGATAATTATTGAGATTAAAAGGAACTTTGAAAGGTGGCTTGAGATATATATATGTATATTATTCTTGAAATATTTAAAAAAAAATAATGAGCAGTTTAGGATAGCTAAAAATACATTCAATTGGGTTGGTTTTTGGTTAAGATAGTTATGGTTTTATTGTTGAAAATATTAGGGAAGTAGCGTAGATGATTATTGAGATTAAAAGGGACTAAGAAAAGTGTCTCCGAAGTAAGCTTAAATATATGTTGTTCCTGAAATTTCTTTTCAAAAATAATTAGCAGCTTAGGATAGCTAAAAAAATATAAAATTTTGTTGGTTTTTGTTTTGAGATATTTCTGTTTTTTTCGTGTAGGAAAAATACTACATTTTATTGGTTTTTGGTTAAGATATTTCAAGTTTTATTGTAGGAAATATAGGGAAAATAGCGAAGCAAATTATTGAGATTAAAAGGGATTGGGAAAGGTGTTATTCGTGGAATCTCTTTTAAAAAATATACCATTCATTGCTTTTCGAAATTTATATTATTTAGGAAAGTAGTTAAGGCTATAAATACATATTTAGGGAAATAGTTAAGACATTAAATATACATTTAGGAAAGTACCTAAGACATTAAATATATATTTAATGAAGTACTTAAGACATTAAATATATATTTAGGGAAGTAGTTAAGACCATGCTCAAGCCCAATGATCACACGGCTGCTGTGGCTTGTCTTTGGACAAAATATCTATTTGTCTGGGCTCGTCTTTTTCCTTCTTTATATATTTTACTTTAAAAATTATATATTATTTTTGTGAAGCTTTATTTATTTTAATTCCTATTTTTCTAGAACCACATGACGGTTGAAAAGTTCGCCCTGGATTTCAGCAAGATCAATATGCCAGTCCCGGCGGGAACATACCGCTTGGATTTCACCTTTTACGCCTACGGCATCGCTCGCACATTGACACAGGTGTTTTTCGAGAAAAACGAGTAGTGAGACGCAGCGTCACAGACTCGGTATCTAAGTTTTGTTCCGTTTTCAAAAAGCGCCCTAGATTGCGTAAGTTAATATACAAAAAAAAAAAAAAAATATGAACTAATACACTTGATAAAATGGCATGGCTGTTTTCAATTCGTTTCCATTCGATTTGATTTCCCTGCCGTAATAGAAGTACAGACAGAGAGTCAATCAAGTCAATAAACAATTACGGGGACAATGGAAAATTTTCTATACATATATCTTTTTAGAGGGCTCGGCCTAGGCACTGTGGAGAAAATTCTCGTTGGAATAATCGATCAAGCCTCCAGTTTTCATTTAAATAAATAAAAGTGTATGGCAATTTGATTCATTTAGTGGGAAGCGATATGAAGTGCCCATGGTATATGATATATACATATATATATATATATATACAACCTCTAACAACTGCGTCATTGCAAATCTGCGAAGTTCTCTCCTATATAATATAGTATATAGTTCAATTGCCATCGTTTAGAGAGCTCTGGCGGGGAATCTGGACATCAAGTCAGGCGGATCGGTATTTGAGTCCCTTTATAGGTTTTATATACATATGCATATATGCATTAGGCAAATCGCAAATCGCAGACAGACGACTTACTTAATTGCACAATGTTGACTTGAACGAAACGTGACAATGACGCCCAAGCTCAGCCGATCTCAGTCGGCGGCCTCACCTGACTTTTTTGCCAGACGGAAGCTGTCGCAGCTGTGGGTTAGCCTGGTTACCCGGTTTATCGGGGGGTCTGAGGTTAAGTCAAGTCTGGAAACGATGCATAATGAATGTGTACTTAGGAAGGGCTACCCTTATTACAGCGATGTTACTCTTTAAATTAATTTAAAATATATATTAATTGGATTGGCGATCTCAGTTTCTAGTTAATTGTTTAGCCCTTAAAAATAGTGATAAAATTTGATTTTTTTAAAATCAAAATGTATATTTAAAAGAAACAACTTTAAATACTTATAAATGTATATTATAATTAAAAGAAAAAAAGCAAGAACTTATTGTCTTAAATTAAATATTTTACGAAAAAATTACGACCTTTTTCTTAAGCTTTAATATTTTTGGTGAGGTTTATAATACACTTATGAATATACCAATTTTGTGTTATAAACTTTAGAATATAAAAAATATATCTACTTAAATATTTCCAAAGAAAAACATTATTGTTTTTGTAAAATAATAAAGTAATAACTTTTCTAGAAGATAAAAGTAGGTATTCCCAATGGTATTTCTGTTTTAGCTTTAAGATACAAGAAAATTCCTTTATTATCCATCATAAAGAAAAGGTATAGTAAACAAAAAATGTTCATTGAGCTAGTTAAATACCTTTAATATTGCATATAGTCTATAAAAACAATATAATTATGTATTACTAACAAATGTTTTTATTTTCCCAACATAAAAAAAAACATATAGTAAACCAAAACTGTTTTTAGATCTAAGTAAAAGCCTTTATTTATTTACTAGTCTATAGTTTATTTTGTTTTATTTATTTTATTATTTTTACTTTATTTATTTACTATAAAGTTTCTTAATTTTTAACATAAAGTTAGGATATAGTCAACCAAATTTGTTCTTAGAGCTAAGTAAATACCTTTATTATTGTATATAGCCTATAAAAACAATATAACTATTCTTTACAACTTCCATATAATCCCTCTAATCATACGATATACCATATTCCACATACCCCATCTTATATATAGTGAAAATGCCCAACGACAAACCTGTCCGGATTCCGGAATACCTGATAAAATTGTTAATACTGGTGTGAGCACCAGGTCTGCCGATACAAGTCGACAGCTTTGGGACAGACGGACTGATTAAAATTCCAGTTTAGTGCTCGCCAGACTATATAGACGGGGCAGTTGGATCGGAATTGAATTGGATTAGAACGGAATTGGATCGGGAATAGTATGCAAAATGCTATGTCTGGGTCTGGGGGGGGAGGCGTTATGTAAGTAAGTTCAAGGCTGACAAGGGCATTAGAGAATCTGTCTGGGTCTGGGGACTAAATATAGATCATATAGTTTACATATATTATGAATATGTTATAGATATATTTTAGATATATTATACATATATTAGATATATTGTAGATAAATTATAGATCATATTATAGACCATATATTTTACATGTCTTGTAGGTATATAATAGATATATTTTACATGCATTTTAGATATATATAAATCTTAAGATATATTCTAGATCATAGATCACACGCTCTGGTAAGTACCCGTCAAATCTCGCACCTGCAAGTTTTTCACCTCAACGACTTTTTTATCGGGGCCTTAATATCTGTCGGTGTCTGTCTGTGCGTCTTATCGCTGCACTCCTCCGATATATTCCGTCGACAAAAATTGGTCACATGTCGGTGGGTAGCTTTATTGTGAATACATTATATTATTTATCAATTTTTGTATTTTTTTTTCGCGTGTCACGTTGCATGTGCTGCTATCTCTGTTGCTCACTTGTGAGCCTATATCTCGCTCTATCAACTCGTTTTGCATTTTGTTGTAACCGTCTCGCTTACGTGACGTCATGCACGGGGGCTTGTCGCCCCAGCAGCCAACAGCAAACAAAAAATACAACAAGAAAAACAAAATACGAATACAAATACAAATACAAAACGAACGTGCCCCCAAACCTGCTCTTCATTCTTCGGTCTTTCGCTCTTCACAGTTCCGCTACTACTCTCTTTGCTAGCACAGCAAAAAAAAGATCCTCTCTTAAGTGCATCCTACGTTATATTTAAGAGTCGTTCGGGTACTTTTGAGGCGCTTCCTTGGTTTTGGAATTTATAATATGAATAATATTAAGTCTATGGGGTTTTCTAGGTCTAATATCATAATAATATAATATAATAATGATACAATAATAATAATATAGTATGTACATACATAGGTTCCCAAGACCTTATCAGTTATTTGTATTAATTTAGGTTAAGTTTTTATAAAATGATTATACTAACAGCTCTATATTTAATTAAAAGATTGTTGTATCTATTACATTTTTTATATGAGAACATATTAAGTACCATTTTATATATCATTATTTTACATTTATTTACCAAAGTATCAGGGATCGTGATCACTATTTATGATCATTATTACTTAAATTAAAAAAAATCAGAGAATTCCAGAGATCCTGATCACTATTTAAGATCATTTAATCCATTATTATTTGTATTAAAAAATGTGCTTCTTATTTAAAGTTGATTCATAAAAGTACATTCATATCCATGGGAATAATTTCATTTTCATGTAAATAATTTAGTTTCATACGTATTATCCCAAAACTTTCCCAACTACGCACTTTGGAAATCTCCTGCTTGCTTTGTGGAAAATTTGTGTGGGTGAGATATATTTTTCCCCCCGATATTCATAATTTACTCATATCTTCCGTCTTTAGATCACATTGCCATATCGTTTCGTGGAAAGTCACACATGTGACCGAACTGAAGGTGTGAATGTTAGTGGATAAATGTTAATTTTCGAAGAGGTGTCCGGGGAGGCGGTGTGAGTAAAATAATTCAGGCATTTAGGAGAAATTAACAAGCAGTGAGCAAAATAAAAAAAAGGGATAATGCCAAACGAGAGCGGAGTACAAAGGGTTAAAATAAATATTATTCTTACAGTTCTGAGCTATAAGATCAACCAATTAGTAAGTGATTAGTAAGTGATTACTACGATTCAATTTTTTCCATTGGGGTTTTAATATTATAATTTAAGATACGATTTTTGAATGGAATTACACGTCATTGCTATTTTTCATAATCGAATTAAAATAAGCATTATTAATACATATTCCAATTGGCATTATAATCACTAAGTACCAAATTCAAAATACAAGGTAATCGGACAAATATTGTCATTTTTACTGGGGTTTTAATATAAAAACATACTACTTTTAAATGGAATTCCACCTTAGTGTTGTTTTTGTATGATCTTATACTTCCCAAGTACCGGAACCGTGATTAAAAATTGACGATTAACCCTTATTCCATGCGACATTATAATTTCCAAGTACAATATTTGAAAAACAAGTTAATCGAGCGAATAAATTCTTTTTTCCTGGGGTTTTAATATAATAATTTAAGACTTTTCAATGGAATTCTCATTTAGTGTTGTTTTTTTCATGGTCTTATAATTCCCAAGTACCGAATCCGTAGACCCATTAGACCGAACCCAAAACCCCTAAGAAAGATCTCGAGAATCGCGAACATTTCTGCAATGCACAATACACTCAACGAAATTGCACAGACACGGCTACATGAAAAAACACATAGCGTAGCATTTTCTGGCTTGTTCCACTTACGAGTGACCAATAACTGGCACATTCGGATATCGAAATATGTACATACATATAGACGAGTGAGTACCATACCAGATACCACCATACGTACATGACCGATCACATGTGCAAGAGGTCGGAGAACGAGCGTTCGGTGCAAACTTGAAATTTATGGCGATGCCCCATCGAACGCTGAACTGAAGAATCGAATGGGGGGGTATCTCTCATTCTCGAGAGCGAAAAAGAGAGGTATGCAAGACGGAGGCGGAGGCACTTTCTCACAGACTCACACACACCCGAAGATCATTGCAGTTGTTGAGTGGAAAATTTTTGAATTTTCGTTTGTTGTCTCAGAGGAATATTTTTTGTTTTGAAAAATCTCTGCACTCCTGCATTTGAGCGCACACTGACTCGGTAATTTTCCATGAAATTTTCCATTTGCCTTTACATTTTTGGACCTCGCGTACTCACAGGGCAACCATGCCATTTGTTTCTCTAAAGATCTGCCTGCGTTTTGGTATTTGTGTGTTATCTGGATTGAAATAATACCGGATTTCACTGACCTTGCTTTGACTTTTTCGTTCTTTTTTGGCACGCTTTACATAATGCAAAAAAAAAAGGATTCTTATGAAAGAAAGAACCCTAAACCCCAAAACAACTGATGATATCTTGTAAAATAATCCAAGATCAGCTGGGATTTCCGCTGAATTAGGAGATGCACAAGGAAAAATAATGCAAGATTAACGAAGACTCTATAAATATATAAATTACTTTAAGTCCTTGAATTATCAAACTTATTATAAAGAATTATAAAATAATTATAAATATATTATAAGTTTGTTTTATTATTTAAAATATTATAATTTTATGGAATAATATCTGTCATTTTGATATATTACTTAAACCGAAAATTGTAAAGAAATATATGTTCCTTTAAGTTCTTATTTATTATTATTATAGAGAATTATTAAAAAAGAAATTAGTATATTATAAGGTTGCTCTTTTATTCATAATATTATTCTAATTTCTAGAAATTATATCTGTAATTTATATATATTATTTAAACATTTTAAAACGCTTAAACTCCGACCTATGACAAAAAAAAAACAAAAACCTGATGAGATCAGCCTTAACCCACTGCCAGCCGCGTGACATTCAGACATTGCGAGACGCTACGTGGGTGTTGGGAGTATATATTTTTGGTAAATATTGACACCCGTTCATCATCCAGGTATCATCATTCCGGGTTCAGGTTCAGTCCGGTTGCTCTGATCTGATCATTGCACTCCGTCCGTGTCTGGGATATATCTCGTTGCCAGCTGGAAGAAGCTAATGTCAGGCATAATAACCCAGTAATTGCACAGTTTAAAGCTGTAACTGAATTATACGGGACTTGCCTTTTGTAAGCGTAATAATCCAGGCCACACGCTAACGTAATTTTACGACATTTTGCTATATACATATATTACGGGATTCTGGAGCGTGCACTCAAAATATTTGAATAAATTGTAAAAAACTAAAGCTAGTATTTGTGTGATAAGGTAAATAGGTAGTTGAGATTTTACATAGCCCTGATTCAGCTGTTTTTTGCTTAATTTAAATAAACAAGATAGTTGTTAGAAGTAGCAGAAAATATAGAAAATAAAAATGTGGTAAGTTTTAAGGGAAAAAGCTCATGCTAAAAGTTATATATAGAATTGTAGCAAAAAAAAAATAAAATCAATAATAAGGTAGCTACAAAATAATTTAAAATAAGACTTAAATTGTATAAGTAAGCTGTTAAAATTAGCAGGGTATAAAGAAAATTCTATTTTTGTACATTTTAAATGAAAAAGGTAAATGCTAAATGTTATAAATAAACTTGTGGCTAAAAGTAAATAATAAAAATGTTTTTAAATAAAAAATCAAATGAAACTAGACTAAAATAAAATATAAATATAATATATATAAAATAAATAATTTGAAAAAATAAAGAAAAAAAAAATATTGTATTTTTATAAGGAGATTTTTAATAGAAAAAGGTTATAAATATATCATTTAAATTAGAAAAGCCATAAGTAGTAGCATTTAAACTTAAATTATTTAAGCAAAATAGTCGTTCCATCTTTAAAGCTTAAATTAAAACAGAAAGTAAAAAGAAAAAAAGAAAAAAAAGAGAAGAAAAAAAGTTACATGCCCCGGGTGAGGCTCGAACTCACGACCTTAAGATTATGAGACTTACGCGCTGCCAACTGCGCCACCGAGGCCATGTTCTAAACTCCGCCGAATGCTCACTTGAAACTGGCCACGTGGCGGCGGGCAGCACTCTCGGATGGATTCTGAATTTAAATTAGACTGACTTTCCGGACAATTTTGTTTTTGTGTTTTTTCAAAACGATATCGAAATTATTTGCCAGCTCCGTGCAGCAGCATTTTTGCACGTAAGTCAAGGCTGCTATTTAAGTGGTTCCGCACATAATATTGCCCTTATTTGTTTTGTTTACCTTTTTGTTTTTTAATAATAATAAAAGGTGTCCGCGCACATTTTTGCGCTTGGGAATGCTTAGCTCCCCAATATAGGGAGGATTTAGTAGCTGTGGCAACGACTATCGTACGATAACTACCACCCGCTACCTACAAATGGAACCTACATTTTGAATACTGTTTTACCCGCCTAAAGAATGCGCATATTCATGAGATGATTTATAAATAAAACGGCATCAATTAATGCCGCCAAAACCAGACTCGTTTTAAGTATTTTAATCTTTGCATACTGGCAGACAGATACTAAAAAACCTTATGACTAACTAGTCAAGCCAGACGCCGCCGCTGTTGCCGCCGCCGCCGTTGCGATCGAATGAGTTCAAGTGTGGGTTTATTCCGATGTATTCCGATGATG
Source organism: Drosophila baimaii (assembly GCA_018874675.1). NCBI lineage: Eukaryota > Metazoa > Arthropoda > Insecta > Diptera > Drosophilidae > Drosophila > Drosophila baimaii. The sequence continues at coordinate 11,444 of JAEIIU010044106.1, forward strand.
TATCTCGCAGATACAATACTAATACCTAGAGTGGCAGCGGCTTCTATTAGCGCTCTGACGCAACTTCGCAACTTTGAACTGGTCACTGGCGGTTGCTTGGCTCGCTTTGGTGACAGAAATCCCAACGGACAGACGGACAGGCGGACAGTGCGACTGTGTGCCAGTGTGACCTTGGCTGAAGGGCACTGGTCTTGCCATTTAGCTTGCCTTAATTACCTGGATGCCGCCAGACTATATATCTCTCTGAGTCTCAGTTAGTACACTGTGGGAAAAGAAGATCAAGTGGGCATTTATGTAGTTTACATCCCAGGCTTTCTAATAAGATATTCTTTCATTAATTTGGAAGACAACTTTAAAAATAGTAAAGATATATACAGCTGTATATCGTCAAGTACATTTATATTTAAGTTTTTCCTATTAATAATACTTATTAAATGGCAAATAGAGTCTATACAGGATGAAGTTGGCGGGTCTAGCTTTTAATGTTTCCAAGGTTTAATATTCAAAAACCCTTAGACCAATTAATAAAGAAACTATAGAACACTATAGAACACAAAAAATAATGACAATTTGAAAAAACAAAATAATATAAATTGAATACCATCAAGATATCACTTTTGGCATTTTTCCCATAAATTTTCGCCAATACTTTTGAACTTTAGACCTAATGGAATTAGGTTTACTATAAATAATATTTAAAATAATATTTTATAATATATTCTTTGCAAGTTATTGATATTTAAAAGCAAATAAAAACTATTTTAGTTTGATAATAAATTTAAAAAACACAAAAAACAGCATTACCATCAACATAAATTCTTTTCCAATAAATTCAAAAAATATTTTTTAGAGTATCTTAATTTTTCTCTCCATTAAAAGCCACAAAAAAAAAAAACAACAAGTCATGTGCACACGTGTGGCTTGCTGTTGTACGTACTAGGCAAAAAAAAGGCACTCACTTCCCATTGAAAATTAGCCGTGTATAAATATAGAAAACAAAAGTCAAATTCTAATGATTAGTTGGCGAAAAAAGCTTTGTTTTTTTTTCGTTTTACTTTTTAAAGAGAGATAAAGAGAGTGTTTGCGAGAGAGGGTGTGTGTTTGGTCGAGATATGGAGAGCTTTTTTTTGCAAGGGGGCAGCGATCGATCGGATCGTTCGGTGGATCAATGACTTGGACTAAGTTTAAAGTACGCGCGCGACGGCAGCAGCATTGTTGCGCGATTGTTAAAATATTTGCAGACAAGAATTCGTCATAATCAGTCTTCCAATCAGCAATAAAATCAGCAAATCAAATGGCAAGTCAAAGTCTGATTGGGAATCTAGAACTGGAGCAAAGTCACCGAGTGCAGAGAGCTTAATTTTGTCGTGTGTGTGTGAGTGTTTGTGCCGGGGATTTGCCTTTGTATTAGTTGGAGGCTCGTCTGGTTTGCCAAAAGCAGCAACGTCACCAGCCCACACACTCACACACACACTGTATGTTTCTTATACGAAATTGCTGACTTTTTGGCTGGGCGCGTGATGAAAGAGACAGAGGGTGGCCGGGGTTGGGCATCACATGCTTAACTTAACTTATTGGTCTCTTTTCCGTTTACATATTTTGATATCTTAGCGCTAATTTTAGCTGCAGAAAAAAGAAGAAATACAATAAAAGAGAGGCAAAGAGAGCAGGCCAGATCACGTGTGGGTGTATATGTGAGTGTATTGGGTCGCTCCCCCGTTTATCGCTCTCTCTTTTCTTAGCTGAGTTCTTTCGCGGAATTGATGTGACTCCAACACCAATTAGATAAATAAGCTTTTAATGATTTTAGCAATTTGTTTCAATTTGGCCACGAGAACGTCCAGGGGTTTCGTCCGGTTGAAGTTCCTTAATTAGCGTATGGAAAATTTCAGCACACACTCTCAGGGAATTTATTTCATGTATTTTTTGCATTTTTTTGGTAATACCCTTTTGAATTCATGAATTTATTTATTTGCCTAAATACAGTAGTTAACTATTTAAAATAATAGCCAAACTGGTGAGGGTAAGGGAACCTTTTTTTTTTACAGAATACCAAATGTAGGTGCTTACTAGAACTAAAACTGGCAATGTTATCACGATTTTAACAAAAAAAAACAACCTCACTCAATATTTTTAAGGGCATATAAACTTCACCTGCTCGACTTCAAACATTATTTTACTCACTTTTATTTAAACAGTGGTCATTCGTTTAAAATGTCTGATGCAATAAATGCGCAATTGCATCAGCTTTTGAGACGCGCGCCTGCGCCACCTTACAAAGTCTCGCGTCGTCTCATAGGTTGATGCACTAGTGTGTGCTCTCTTTGGGGCTCTCTTTTTTGCCCCTGCAGCACTCGCCCCCTCACTGTTGCCAGGTGCGCTCTGGCTGTCTGACTCTCTTTGCAGCCTGCCGCCCCCCTTTTGCGGTCTCTTGCGCTCTACTATATCGTACGTGCAGCTCGGGGGCTCGTCTCTTTTTGCCATTTTGTGCGCTTCTTTCGGCATTTCTGCCTTTTGGGTTTTATTTTTTTTTTTTGCTGTCTACTTTTAAAAATAGAAAAAAATAGGAAGTGCGACTGTGATTTGCGAGTACAGTACTCGGGTAATTACGTGAAAGCTTCACGCGAGTTACGTCATGTGCGAGAAGTCAGAACGGGGCGATACGCCTATCTACCGGAAGATAAGTGTTAAAAGAGAGCCTTGAATATATGAAAACCCCATTAACATGAATCATAGGCATATCACTCTTTTTTTCCATCATCATGATATGGGAGAACTACTATATATATTAAGCACCTTAAACCTTGAAAAAAATTAATGAATTTCAATGAAGAATTACCTTATCATATCATTAATTAGGTATTTATTTATAATCTAATGATCTTTATGGTTTAAAAAATTGCTAAAATGTATTTATTAGAGAATATAGAAGCATTTTTTTTTTACGAATTTAGCATTCATGATTTTTCCCAGTGCTGTTCCAAATACTCCAGCCTTCAGTACACCCTTTTCTGTGCCATTATTCCAAAAAGTTCATTGCACTTTCGTTTTTTCGGTTTTTTCACCACTTTACATTACTATTTCATTAACTCTTTCTCTGTCTCTCTCTTTTACTCCCTATTAAATATCTTTCCCTTTCTGGCTATTCCCGTCAATCAAGTTTTTGCATTCAAACCGTTTTTTGTTTGCTGTTTTTTCGACCTTCCCACAGATCAAGAAACGTGCCAAGCGAAATCCATCAATTTTCGGAGAGCTCTAACTTTTGTTTTGTTATTACTTTTCCTCGATTTCGGACTGAGGAGAGCCTTGAGTCATGCCAAAAAAAAACACCAGATGAAATATGTATATATGTACACATATACATATATGTATGTATTTGTACATTAGTACGATCCAAACCGATCCGAGGGCAAATGACGGTCGCTAGTGGAAATGGAAATATCGTTAAATATCGAACGCTCGTGTTGAAGAATCGTGATTAAAAACTTTCCGTTAATTGTTCAAAATATTCGCTCAGTGGCGCCGAATTGATGGGGGGTCTGAGATTCCGAAAGCGAGCCCCCTCTTAAAAATGTTTGAAATAAAAATAAAACATTGCCCAAAACTTGCACAACTGATAACGCTTGTAATCTATTGTCAAAAAAAGTTTTAGCTGGGAGTTAAAATCTAATACGTGACTAGGAATGGTTATGCTGATAATTTTTTGTAACAACAAAAAGCGATTATTAGCTTGAACATATTATGAATTAATAAATAATTAGGCATAGTAAGGGGTCAGGCTTTTTGTAGTCTTAGTCATAGACAGGTTTCTGCATTGTATGGAAAATTACAGGTAACAATATCTTGGCTAATTATCAAGCAATTTTCTTTAAACTTAACAAATAGCTTACTGAAAGATCAATAGAACATGGTACTACATTTCAGATCATTATATTTAGCACAACTCGAGATATTTAGACCCAAATAGCCACTTCGATTGATACCCTTCGTAACTGATAAGATAACTAACCAAAAATCACTAACCATTTAAATATAAATATGATTTATTTGCAATAACTATAATAGCTATATTTTCCTGATAAATACATTAACCCATATTGTTGAAATACCATTCTGGTGATTTCTTTTTGGTCAGGGTGACCCCTTAGTTTCAAGCATTGCCTTATATGTATGTATTTCATACGTATATGTTGCTTTTTAGTCGTATTCGCATATATGTACATATGTATCTGTATCTGCGAATAAACTGAAACCGGCTGCCTGGTACTTGGAATTTTGTGTCGTCTCATTGCGCGTAATGTTTATGCCGTGTTATGAAATAGAGAGCGATGGACGAGCCCCCCGTGCTTTTTTCCTTATTTTTTTGGGGGGCGCGTTTGGCATTTAAAACGAAAAAGCAGCAGCAACGATACCCAAATAAATAAATAAACCAATAAACCATATAAATTCGAGAGACGACGCACTTGTCTTCAGTTAATTATTTGCCTAATACTCCTCGTTCGCCATGTATATCATCGATCATCGTTTGTTTTGGTTGCACTTGCGTCAGGCCCCCAAAAAACTAGAGTGATATTGACATCGGGACGGACTTGGAGTCACACGCAAAATGTTTCCCAAGGCTTCCAGAAAATTTGCACGCGCCTCAAAGTCAATTTAATAACAATCAATTGAAAATATGTGTGTAAATAAAAATCAATTGGCTGCCACTCACACACAGAGACTTAGACAACAAAAAAACTAAACTCTCAGCATCCAGGCCGCAACAGCAGCAATTGGTCATTGAGCATAACATGACCATAACTATAACCACATAGCGGGCCAAAACAAATCAATAAAAATATATAAACTTAAGGGAAAAGGCCAACACACCGAATGGGGAATTATACTAACCGAGCAGAAATAATGGTTAGCTTTTAAATGAAGACTTTCATGAATATTTAATTATACAGCCCATTTAGTTCTTAATTTAAAATATTTAAACATAAAGAAAGCAAATGGACTACATTGCCTTAAATCATATTATTATTATTTTGTTTATGTGCTGAATTTACCGAACCATGTTTACATATTTGTAAACATTTACCTTATTAATAGATGACCTTCTTCTGTAATAATAGAACGCAAAAACCAAAAACGTGCATATTAAATATATTCTAAGTACAACCTTTCATTTTTCTATGAAAAGAAATAATGCATTTAAAAGGTCCTTTCAATTTTAAAGTATTTCTTTTGACTAAAATCTAAAATCTAAATATTATACACTATACTTATAGAGCTTTCACTTTTAAAAAAATATTAAATTATAAGACGCAGAAAAACGTTTTGATGGCGAATGTGAATGTGTCGGAGATTTTGTTTTTAAAGGTCAAGAGAATTCTACGACACTCTTGAACCTTCTTGGCTCTAAAACATTGAGCAATTGTATACCCAATGGATTTCTCATAAAAACTATATAATAAATTAATAACAATTGTTTTTTGTTTAATACAAAGGTACAAATATACAGACAGGGAAAGGTATAGTTGCGGGAATTTGTATCTGAAGAAAAGCAACAAATTAATTACCTATTTTGTGAGAATTTTGATAACCTTTTATGATCTTCTAAGAAATAGAAAAATAGCTAAATATAACCAATTATAGTGTTAAATATACTAAGAGATACTGTTTTCTCTTCTCTATCTAATTATTTTTTGAAGTTTTTAGGAACGCATTTTTTTTATTTAAAACTTATAACCTATAATGAAGGTAACATTAAAAACAAAATAAAAGGTATTTTTATATATAACATTGTTTTCGTACAAAAAATAACAAAAAAACTTTAACTCTACTATATTCCAGAATCTTCTTATTTTGTTATAATAATTTAAACCCTTTACTATTTGTATAAATAAAAACACGAAAATCCATAAAAAATATCAAGGACCTCCCTAAAGTCAGGACACCCATCTTCCTTTGGAGAGTATTCAAATGGGTTCCTAGATGGTGCCACTGGGTCGCGAGTCGCGACTTCTCTTCTTCGTCTCTCTTCTCTTTTGCTTCAAGAACACGCGTCATCACTTGCTCGCAGCCTCCAAACTGCAGGAACAACAACCACGACAACAACAACAGCTACGACACCTACGACTAGGAGGCGTCTTTACACACACACACTGTCACACACGGGCAGGCCCCATTCATTCATGCCTTCTTTTCGACCTTCGTTCGGCTTCGTTTTTGGCGCTCTCCTGCTCTCTCTCTCTCTCTTACACTCACACAACTCTTCCCCCGGCACTCTGCTCACGAGAGCCGGAGAGCGCCAGTATTTTACCGTTGGTGGGGTAACAACAAAAAAGCTCGAGCGCCGCTGCTCTGCTTCTTGCCAGCCCGGAATCGGTGTGCGCTATATAAGCGTTGCGCATTCGAATCTCGTACTTCAGTGCCACAATAGTGGATATCACATTTAGTAGTTTGTTCAAAAGGTAAAAACCCTGAGACATCTGCAGAGAAATAAACGAAATACACCGCAAAATGTTCACAAAAAAATAAAACTAAAATAAAAAAAACACTCACATTTACCGAAGCTGAAAAAAGTGCGGAATTCCAGTTTAGTTATTTATAGTTTTTAGTTTTTTTTCCTTCTATAAGCAGTTCCGGTCGTAACCTTATCGCGTTTCTCAAGAAATTCGTATTGGAAAAACATACAAAAAATAAACAAAATATTATTAATAATAATAATAAAGAGAAAAAAAGTAAAAACCGTCTCTGGGCTGTCTGGAAAAAGAAACCATTTAAAGTCTTTGCAAAATTATGCGCATTTTTTGTCCGCCAACTACGTCAAATGAAACAACAACTATCTATAAATTTTTAATGAACCAGCCCCGCCGGAGACTCGAAACTATTTTACGTAATGTGCGAAAAAAAATGTTGTAAATGCAGCAACAAAAACAGAAGAAGAAAAAAAACACAACTTTTTGCCAAGGGTAAAATTGCAATTTTCGGCAAGGAAATCAAATATAAGAAATGTCGAGAAAAAGTTTTTTGGTAGAGATGCTCTCTCTCTCGAGACCGTGAAAATTCTTAAATTTAGATACGAACTTTGCATGTTTTTATATCTCTCACTCGTAGAATTGGTAGAATGTGTGTTCGTGTAAGTGAAAACGTGTGTGTGGCGCGCGAAAAAAAAGTGAAAACAAATGCGAATATTATTTGAGGTTGTACAAAGATTATATTAATATTGTATATGTATCTATAGAAGATACAAAAAGATCCAAATAATCCAAAAGAGCCCAAAGTGTGGGCGTCTTTTTTCGCTAATTGAAGCAATTTCCACTTATAATTCGGCACAATAAGAGCAGTCAGTTGCTTGTGTGGACAAAAAGCGTCTCGTCTGGCGGCGGCGGCAGCCTTTTGTTAATTTTTCGGTTACGTTTTTATACTTAATTTATTTAAAAATAAGTATAAATGCGAGTGACGAATACGAAAAAAATCGCAACGTTGCACTGTTGAGCGGGGTTTCGCACCTGTGTTTGTGTTGAGGGAGAGAACGGCACGTGAGTTAAGCGGCGTTGTTAAGAGCGAGCTATAAAGAGAGAGTGCTGCCTATTAAGAGCTTCGTAAGCCCAAGCTGGGCTTAAGAGCTCGGGGGTCTTGCCTAAGAAACGTGCTGCTTGGCGCTCGATCACCTACCTAACTAGCTCTTCGCTCTCTTTGCCTTGCAGGCCCCCAAAAATATGTGTCATTTACATGGTGCCGCCCACACTTAGACACACACACTCAGTCGGTGGGCGGGTGCTCAAGGTCAATGGCAATTTTAAGTGCCTTTTCCCTCAAGAATTTTTGCATTTGCAATTGCGTTTTAACCATTCAACGGGAAAAGCGCAACACGTTCATCATTTTAAGCAATTAATGGAAAACTAAAAATGGAACACTGGGGACAAAAAATACAACAAAATACTATTATTTATCCACCTAACTTTATCGGCAATGCCATATCCATAATTTTCATATCTCTGATTTTTTGTTGATAAATTTTTACAGTTATGATTGACTCATATTTTGTTACAGGGGAAAAATATAATATTCCTTCTTTATTATTTAACCTTTTTTCTTTATTAAATTTTAAATTCGTGTTTCTTTCAATTAAAAATAATATATTTCTTAAATTTTGTTTATAGAACATATAGATCTATAAATATATATTTTTTAATAACATTAAAGTAATGAAATTAGGTCACCAAGCCATTTCCTCCAAAACTTAATATTAAATTAAGTTTTCTTAGGTTTTGTTAGCTTAAATTCATAGCTAAAATCTTTTTTCTTACAGTGCCCAAGTGCACTTGAACCTATAAGGTTGAGGGGGCCACACCCCCCTTTAACCATTAGTTGGGCTCCCAAGGCATTATGTCACACGCCTGCTTTCCTGATATTTGCAAAGAATTCCAAATAAAGAATAGAACCGCAAAAAAATAAACCGACACCCACTTTCCCCAGTAATAGCAGCGAATATTTTTAGGGAAAAATAAATATGGGTGGGTGGAAAAGCGGGGGGAAAGCAGAACAGACACAAGTCGTCGACGTCATGGCGCCCACACACAATTTTCCTCCTGTTGGCATCACATGACGCAAAGTCAAAAAGAAAAAAAGCGCCATAGCCAAAATTTTGACAAAAATCAAACAAATGAAAATATTTCGATATTTCCCTTTTATTTTCCCCGAGATGCGGTCATTAATCAGCTAATATATACACACAAAAAAAGCGTGAAAAGTGTGTGGAAAATTACCCAAAATATATATAGCTATTCTAGATATATCTAAAATATTTTTTAGCCAACTGCCGCATGCCAAAAAATTAAGCTATCATAAATATTCCTGCTGCGAAATATTTCTCTCGAGAAAAGTAAATAAAAACAACCCGGGAAAGAGGCGTTGAGGAAATCATTAGAAAAAAGTTGGTCACATGCGGAAATCAAGGACACACGTTAAAAAAAAGAGGGTGTGTGTGCTGTGAGGAGGCTCGAGTGTTATCTAAAAATCCAGCCCATAAATTCTATACGATAATAATGAAGGCACACAGACATCAGACACCAGACATCAGACATCAGACGATTTTTGCAAAGAGACAAGCCTGATAAGCTGCTGGACTTTTCAAGTGGCCAATAACTATAATTGGGTAAAAAAAAAATATTTCGAAAATATAGCCAACATCAGACCATTCCGAATATTATTTGCAGTGAGTGTATGACGTTGTGGAAAGTGTTATCAATGCGAAATGATTAAATTTCCAGACTAATCAAGCAGAAAAAATCAAAAGTTGCGCCGGTGGCGATAAGTGCACTTACAAAGTATTTTTAGCTTTATTATCATAATGCATTATTATATAATTTGTAACCTTTGTTTCTTTCCTTACAGCAAAGACAAAATAACCAAGAGAATCAAAAGAAAATCTACAACAAACAAAGTGAAAATATTATATATAAAGAGACACAAGCAAGAAAACAACTTCCCCAAAAAGAAGAGAGGAAAGTCAGATCCCATTAAGTAGTTCAAGTTCAACTATAAAGCTATTGAGCTGATAAGATGAGTGGACGCGACAACAGAGGAGCCGGTGGCGGCGGAGGCGGCGGTCATCAACCGCTGAGCAGCGCCATGGGCAAGCTCAAGGAGAAACTAACCCGAGTTGGTGTAAGTATTTTGTTATTATTTCCCACAGAAACCCATATTGGGGTAGGAACCACAGAGAATCTATACACTGAATAAATATATAGGGGGTTTATACCGATTAGATTTGTAAAATATATAGGGTTTTCAGGGGAATTTATATTTTATTTATAGCAAAAGAAGTTATTGTCTTAGGAAAAGTTTATTAAAATTATTAGGAAGCTATTTCTTGAAAGATTTTAAAAGATTATAGTATTATAAATATTTAATTTGTAAGGAAAGGCTTGATTGTCTTGGAAAAATATTATTACGAATATTTGGAACCAATTTATTCAAGATTTTAAAATATTATAAAGCTATTTCTTCAATTAAAATAATAATCCTTCAAATATGTAGGGTTGTCCTAGAGATTTTTATAATATTTTATCATCTTAAATCATTAAAAGCATCTGAAGCTTAAAGTAACTTATAAGCGATAAAAAGGAAGCAATTTCTTCAAGATTTTAAAAGATACTAAAGCTATTTCTCCAATGAAATAATAAACTTTAAATTGATAGGGTTGTAATAGAGATTATAAAGCTTTTTCTCCAATTAAAATAATAATCCTTTAAATACTTGGGGTTGGACTAGAGATTTGTATAATATTTTATCATTATAAATCATTAAAAACATCTGAAACTTAAAGGAACCTTTAAGCGACAAAAAATCGTAAAAGTAAAGCAATAAATAGTATTGAAATGTATACCTTAACTCTACCTCTATTTAAAAGTGTCATAATAAGAGTTAAAATTACAACTGAAGATCATATAGAAATCAAGTAAAAATTATAGAAAAAAATATTTTAAAACTCATTACTTTTTGGTGTAAAAAAATAATAAAGGCTTATGAAATACATAAACTAATAACCAGCATGATTATGATCTTTAAAAAGGATAATATATAGTTCAACAAACATTTTCTTATATTAAAAACATTAAAAAAGGAAACCCCAGTTGCTTATAATGCCTTAAAAAACAGGATGTTCTTGGTATATTCCAAAATGGGGAATTCCAATCAACAAATATTTTTCTTAATCTCAGAGACAACAACCGAAAAATTGTTGAAAAAATGTGTGAAGATCAAGCAATTAAATGCGTTATAATTGTTGTAGCAATTAAAATAAAGCCAAGCCGAAAAACAAGAGGAGTAGCAGCCGCATCATGAACAAGGCACATGACCGATAAGGAGCCATCATCCAGCCAACCTTAGCGATTGCGATCCGTTCAAGAACAGAGAGATACATCTCGTGGCGACTTAATCGCAATGATTTTCGGATCGGTTCTAGGCGGTTTCTTAAAGCTCTTGATGATGGCATCTCTGGAGGGGTAGTTTATAAACATAAGCCACACTAATGATTTAATTTAATTAATCCGCATCTTTCGATTGATTCGAATCGGTTTTTTGTTCCCGCAGGACGAGCTGGGCTATCATCGTGTGGAGAGCAATTTGTCCACCTCGAATACGGCCACCAGCTTGGACACAATTCTGCCGGAGGACCCGTTCCTGTTCCCGCAGGTCTCACCCCAACGCCATCCACAGACGACAGTGAGGACACAGCAGCAGCGTTTGCTCGAGGACGAACCACCGCTATCGTTCCGTCCCCTTCTCGAGGACGACGACATCAACGAACCGCCCACCCAGCTGCACCATCAACCACAGAGGACACCGCTGCGTGCCAGTGGCAGCTTGGAGCTAACACCGCTGCCACCGCCACCGACTTCCCTGGAGATCCGCGAACATCGCGATCGCCAGCAGCGTAGCAGTGCCCAGGGCGGTGAGGAGTTGCAGCGCAGCAAGCAGAGCCTGAAGGGCTCGAGGGTGTCCTTCGAGCGAAGGGATACCGGCAACAGCCATAAGAACACCAGCATCAATAGCAATACCAACCCATCTGCTGCTGACCCCAAGCAGGCGGAGAGCAGTGACGAGGATAGCTTCGAGGAGCGACGCTCGGGATTCCAGCAACAGAAGGCCACCAGTGTCGATCACAAAGGCATCTTGAAGGACCTGAAGCACATATTGGCCAACGACAATAGGCGGCAGTTTCAGGCTAAGAAGCACGTCTCCCTGGACGTCAAGGGCACACGCTTTCTGCAGGATCTGCTCAAGGAGTCATCCTCGGAGGAGGAGTTTCACAAGACACGTCGCGAGTTTCAGGGTCGCAAGCATCAGAGCTTGGATCCCAGGGTCACCTTCAAGCTTGACAAGGTCCTGCAAGGCTCCAGCACCGACAGTGACGAGGAGGGCGACGACGCCGAGCACAAGCGGCTTATACATCGGCCCAAGGATATCACCAAGCCGGTGATTATCGATCTCAAGGATCTGGAGAGCGAAAGTGACGAGGATTTCCTCAGCTCGCGTCAGCACTTCCAGCAGCAGCGATCCATTAGCACAGATTCCCGCAAGAGGTGAGTACAGAAGGATCCAAGAGCTGCCAAGTGGAGCACAGCGAAACGAAGAGGTCAAAGCCTCAGGCAGGGGTTATCTTGGTTAGGCTTTTGCGTCATTGGACTTGTACGTTGGACGCATTAACATAATGCTAAAGAAGTGGAATTTATAGTCACCAGACTTGACGTGACAACAGAATTGCGTGATTTAATTGAAAGCTCTGAAGAAAGTAAAAGTTTCTTTGTGGAATAATATTTCAAAGGGAAAAAATACCCCCCACAACCCAAACATATCATAAAGTTTTGATGATAAAGACAGGCTATCTATCATACATCGAATATATTTCTTAGAAATGATAAGTTATAAAGCTTTGGGCACTGGAAAATTCTTAGAAATATTATTAAATACATATCAGTAATCTTTAATAATTAAGCTTTTCCACTCACTCATCCGTTTATATAGGGTTTATAGCTAGCTTTAAAAGCTATAGATCAAGGGATTATATTTCTGTGATTTTTGTTCGAGTAAAGATGCATTTTAAAAGGCAAAATTAGTGAGTTTAACTATTGGTTTTATAAGTAAAAGAGAGTTACAAAATAGTTAAGATATAATGCTGCTTCAGTGGTAGATATTGAGATGTTACTAGATTGATAGATAGATAGATATGTTGATAGATATTGTTCTGTTACTGTAGTATAGTATTCTACAATAGTGTATAAATAAACATAATAAATAAATAAATATAAATAAATAAATAGTGAGTAAAGCTTAAAACGTATACAACTTGAAGTCAAGAGAAATTTTTTATAAATCTAAAACTCTTTTACATTAGACTGAGAAGAAATTCGTCGGGTTTCCTAGTTTTTTATACATTTTAAATGCATTAAATATAATAAAAAACATGATATAACAGTTTTATTTCATTATTAAATGATCTTAATTGTTTTCTTATTAAATCAAATCATTAAAAAGATATTAAACTTAATAATAATCTAAATATATTCCTAGTAAATACCACAACATGAAATATTTAGATGGAAATATTAAAATAAAATCTTGTATATAGATTATATGAGTTGCATTTCCAACTAAAATCATTTTAAAATGTCTTAAAAAGTGAATACTACTCAGTAAGACTCCATTCTAACTAAAGATCTTGAAAAATTCTTTAAAAAACTTAAAGAATTCAAATAAAACTATAATTATTAATCAAATTAATTAATTATTAATCCAAATAAATAATATTCTTAATATATTCATAGTAAATACCATAAAATAAAATAAAATATATGAAATTCATATAAAGGAAAGATTTTATATTGATTATTAAGCTTCTTTTTTACCTAAAATCATTTTAAAATGTCTTAAAACTTTAATTCTACTCAGTTAAACTCTCTTCTAACTAAAAATGGTACTTTAAAACCTAAGAGAGCTTAAAAGAAATCATAATTACTAATCCAATTAAGATTACATACTTCTACTTTCAAATAAAATCCAAGTAAACTGATCTTTACTTAATAGTTTTTTAGCTAATTCTTCACAATTCTTCTCAAGCCTTCTCAAGCTTTTTGCGCACTTTTCGTTTTTGATCAATTTAAAAAGGCAAAAGAAAAGAAACCAAGTGTGCCGCATGACTATTTCGAGCGATCATCTCTTTATAGTAATAGTATCTCAAAGTATTTCAAGCTAATCCCGCGGATACACGCGCCGCGAGGCCTACGCAATATGAGTTAGACTGGACAATAGATGACGACGACGAGGCTTGAGTGTTAGCAACCTTCCTTCAATATAATATATATATTATATATTATATATATATAATCCAACAACATTGACACCTTTTCTTCTCTCTCTCCGCTCTCTTCTCCCTCAGCCGGCGACTGTACGAGATGGACGAGATGGGCAATAAGCGGGGCGAGAATATCCGTCATGCGGTGCCCTTCGTACGCCAGATAACCGAGGATGGCAAGCCCAAGCTAGAGGTCTATCGTCCCACCACGAATCCCATCTACATATGGACACAGGTGGGTCACACATACATTATACACTTCTATGAGGGGGGTTTTCTAGCCGGAGAAGGCGGCTGCTCGTATTGTCCCCTCGTTAGCCAGTTGTTGGCGCCTCTACGCGTGACCCGGGCGTGTATATTATTATGAATGGCATTAATGCGACCATAAAGCCAGCCATCCACTCGTTGAGCAATTTATAAACCCCAACAGATTGTGGGACATACGCATTTGAGCTATTTTCGCACGCGTTTGACTCGCTCTGTTCGCGGCTTGCCTTAATTGAAATTAAAGCATTTAGTTATGGGCTGAACTAAAAATACATATGCATATATATGATGGATTGGAATTGGAAATGTTATCGGAGGAAGGGCTGAAGCCTGCTGTAGCCTGCTGCAACCTGGCAGTCCTTAGACAGTTGCATTTTTGCACTTGAACTGGCAGAGACAGCCTCAAACCGCTTTCGCTGCAAAAGATTACTCTTTGTTGTTCTTGACGAAAGCTGATAACGATTGGGAACAGTATCTCTAATAGAATCCCCATCCTCCATCCGTCCGCATCCAAGTCTCAATCCCCCAAGCGATAGCGATCGATCGACGATCAGTACGTGCCCAAAAACTGTTCTCAAAACTTAGCAAATAGCTTACGAAAATGCAACTGTCGCTGCACTCGGGCATAATGACAAGTTTCAGTTGAGTTTTGGACGAGCAAACGCGAACGCTGAAAGCAATCTCCCAGCCAAGGAGCAAAAGTGAAAGGCAGTAGCGGAAGCAACCTCGTGTTTACCTAACGCAGTTTAGAGTACAGTCTAGAGACGCATCATGAAGATCCTAATGCGAGCGGACACTCATGTGTCCTTCTCGGTGCCCGTGGAGGAGCCCAAGGCTATTTGTACCTTCTCACAGGTCTGGAGACGCCACAAAAACCTCTCGAATACCTCTTAAAATGTCTCTTAACTAATCTACTTCTTTTTTTGTTATATTCTTACAGGTCCTGGCCGCCTTGAGCGTTTCTATGGGCTCCCTGGTAGTGGGCTTTGTCAGTGCCTATACTTCTCCTGCTTTGGTTTCCATGACCAATGAAAATATCACCTCATTTACGGTCACCCCACAAGCTGTAAGTACTAAATAAATAATAAATAATAGACAGAAAATGGGGAAAATGAGGAAAAAATATGGAAAATTATGAAAATATTTGTTGAAAATCTTGTAAGAGCTCTTTGTGACGATTTTCTTATGAAAATTCTTATCAAATTGAAGGTTTTTCTAGAGTTTAAAGCTAGAAGAGCTCTTTGTTTAACGTTTTCTCAAGGAAATTAACTTCTAAAGATGTGAAAATAATATAAATAAATGCTCTAGAAATAATATGGAATGTAGAAAGTCTATAAGTTATAAATTTTTTAGTTTTTACAAACAAAATTTGAAGTAAATTAATACAAAAATCCATTCAAAACTAAGATATTTAAATGCTTTTGAAATAAGATACAGCAGAAAGTCTCTAATTTATGGAGTCTTTACTTTCTACAACCAAAATTTCAAGTAAATTTATACAAAAATAAATTAAAAACAAATAAATAAAAGAGCTCTTGAGTTCAAGGGTTCTTAAGCTTATTTTTTGCCAGTTTGTAGCTTCTTAATTAAGCAACAAATAAATTTTTTCCAAGAAGAACAAGATTTGCTAGTTTTCTACACTTTATAACCTTCTCCTCTAAATCCCTTTATATATTAATAAATTTCTCCATCTTTGGTTTCTACAATTAAAATGTAAAGTAAATTAATACAAATATCAATTCAAAGCAAATTAAACTAAGAGCTCTTGATTTTAAAGATTTTAATCCTATTTTTTACCAGTTTTTAGCTTCTTACTTAACCTACAAATATTAGTTATAAATTCCTTCCAAAAACAACAAGTTTTTTTAGTCTCCTAAATGTTATACCCTTTCCCTCTTTATCTCCTTAATATATTAATAAATTTCTTTCTTCCTTCAAGGCTTCCTGGGTTGGTGGCATCATGCCTTTGGCTGGCTTGGCCGGCGGCATTGCTGGCGGACCCTTCATTGAGTATCTGGGCAGGCGCAACACCATCTTGGCCACCGCTGTGCCCTTCATTATCTCCTGGCTACTGATTGCCTGTGCAGTGAACATAGCCATGGTGCTGGCAGGTCGTTTCTTGGCCGGATTCTGTGTGGGCATTGCCTCGCTCTCGCTGCCGGTGTATCTGGGTGAAACTGTACAGCCGGAAGTGCGTGGCACGCTGGGACTCTTGCCCACGGCCTTTGGTAACATAGGCATCCTCCTGTGCTTCGTAGCGGGCACCTATATGGACTGGTCAATGCTGGCTTTCCTGGGTGCATCGCTGCCAGTGCCCTTCTTGGTGTTGATGTTCCTCATACCCGAGACGCCGCGTTGGTTTGTGAGTCGCGGACGGGAGGAGCGTGCTAGGAAGGCTTTGGTTTGGCTGCGTGGCAAGGAGGCGGATGTGGAGCCAGAACTGAAGGGTTTGATGCGCTCCCAGGCCGATGCGGATCGTCAGGCCACCCAGAATACCATGTTGGAGCTGCTAAAGAAGGCTAATCTCAAGCCTTTGTCCATCTCTTTGGGCTTGATGTTCTTCCAGCAGTTGAGCGGCATCAATGCAGTGATCTTCTACACGGTGCAAATCTTCAAGGATGCGGGCTCCACCATTGATGGCAATGTGTGCACTATTATCGTGGGAATTGTCAACTTTATGGCCACGTTTATAGCCACTCTGCTGATTGATCGGGCGGGCAGGAAGGTGGGTTTTCTGTGGTCTTTATACTTTGGTTACTAGCTAACTTTATTTATTTTATATTCTTACAGATCCTTTTGTATGTCTCAAACATTGCCATGATCTTGACCCTGTTTGTCTTGGGCGGCTTCTTTTACTGCAAGGCTAATGGCACAGATGTCAGCCACTTGGGCTGGCTGCCCCTGAGCTGCTTTGTCATCTATATCCTGGGCTTCTCCCTGGGCTTTGGACCCATTCCCTGGCTAATGATGGGCGAGATTTTGCCAGCCAAAATCCGTGGCTCGGCAGCCTCAGTGGCCACGGCCTTTAACTGGTCTTGCACCTTTGTGGTGACCAAAACCTTCCAGGACATGATTGGTGAGTTTAAGGAGGAACTAGGAGGTTTTAAGAGGTTTAAATAATAATTTTGGATATTTCTTTCAACAGATTTCATGGGTGCCCATGGAGCTTTCTGGCTATTCGGTGCCATCTGCTTTGTCGGCCTATTCTTTGTGATAATCTATGTGCCCGAGACGCAGGGCAAGACCCTTGAGGATATTGAAAGGAAAATGATGGGTCGTGTGCGCCGCATGTCCTCGGTGGCCAACATTAAGCCATTGTCCTTCAACATGTAAAACAAAAAACAAAACACTGTTGTTTTTTGGGCCAAAAACAAGGATTTGAAATCAACGATCAAATACCAAATACTAGACTTTAGTGCCTTTTAGTGCTTAAGAGAAGACATCGATGAGGATGAGGATGAGAATGGGGATGCGGCTAGGGAACTACCTACCCCCATCCTGGGCGCTCTGATATTGTTAGTCCTAGCAAAAGAAAAAAAGAATTTCCTTTCTACACGCATAACTTGTTATATATTATTATTATTATTATTATTATTATTTAATAATCATTAAGTGCATAGTTTTATTATGTAAATTATGATTTTTAGCACTAATTATTGTTGCGTGAATTTATTGGTGTAAAAAATTTGAAAAAAGAAAAGAAAAATGACATTGAAACCTAGCAAGTAGTTATAGCGCAAAAAACCCCCAAAAATCTCTTCCCTGACAAAATACACACCAATTTGGCTATAAATATATATCGAATATATCTATATATATACTATATACTGTACTATATACCTAAGCAAGTAAGTGTATCTATATGTAGACTAAACGAAAAAAAAAACAGAAATACTATTTAAAAATACAATCCAAACCAAATTTCAAAGTTACTACTTTTTCTTTTCGGCTTTGCATACGACGACCTTCTCGGGTATGAGAGAGGTTTTTTTTTTACAGTTGCGAACAATGTCAGGCAAGGCAGAGATACGTGAGTTTCATTCCGAATCTGTCGGGGACATATTCTAGGCGAAATATATACATATATATGTATATATGTATGTGTAATATATAGATGGCCATTCCAGAGGCACATGAAAATGCAAAAATAGAAACGCATTTGTTGGATCGCAACGATAAGGCAAGGAGGGATGGAAGGCAGGCAGGCAGGCAGGCATTACATGGTCCTCGCCTCATCTGTTCTCGGTTGGGTTTCAGGTTCGATTCCTTATCTCTCCCGTTATTAAGTGAGTTCAAAATCGAATAAACAATTGCGAAAGATGCAGCCGTGTGCATCCGTGGAATGGCTGTTCGATTATGTGACACCGTTTACTTGGGTTTTATATAGTAAATTCCCGATCACATATTTGATTGATACTCTATCATTATTTCTGGTATCATCTCTGATAGGTTTGGTTTTCAGTTACCATCTGGATTTCAGAGTATTCGATCATAAAATGGGTTTTATAAATAGATTTTAAAGGGACCATTTAAAGGACACATCGTAATAAGGTAATAAATATATATTCTGTGTAATTTCAATGACGGAATCAAGCAATCAGCAATCTTATTTAACATATGTACTTGGAGATTTCAAAGCGATAAGTAATCTCTAGACTCTAGAGATTTCGGGAGCGGGTTTCAATGGTTATTTCAAAGCTGGTTAATCCCAGGAATGAAATCATTTGGTAATATTTGTCCACTGCCTCAAAAGGATTAACTTCAGAGGTTAATTCCTATATTTCTCTGCATATCGACGCAAATTTGCGAAAGTATAATATATCTCATATATCGATATATACGATTTTTTGACCATTTTTTTAACCTTTTAATTAAATGTTGGTTATATTTTGTTCTAATAAAGTCCAAAAGCACACAGAGGGCCCTCTTGGAAAGAAGGAGCACTAGGAGATTGCGTTGAATAACAATTCCCAGAGGGTCTAGCTTCAAACTGGTTGGTAACCAAGATGAATGTTGAGGTTGGTCAGCAATTATGGTACTGATGGCAACACTGACAATATCAAAATCAGCCGTAAAGCCAAGCCTCCAATTTGTCTCTGAGAAGATCGAGGCTGTAGGAAGCTTTTCCAGGAGCATAAATTAAGATATAATAAATATATTTTAAAAATATATATAATAACCTTTAAAAGATTTCAGATATTTCAGAAAATATAAATATATTTGTATTCGATATTTTCAATTTAATTCTGGTCATTTTCTGTATGTATACATATGTACATATGTATATAAATATATATTTTATCAATTATATATAATATCCGTTTTAAATATTAGATATTTCAGAAAGAATATAAATACCCTTTTTTATTTTACATTTTCAATTCAATTGTAGACATTTTCTGAATGTTCGGTTTAACTTCATTAGCTCCCACTTGTTGCAAGATTAAATTCAATATTAAGAAACTTTATCCCAAAACCAAACAAGATTTCGGATTATTCCAATGATAAATAATAATATAGGGTTAAGTCTAAAATAAACGTTTATTAATAAAACTAAAAATGTGTTGCCCAAAATGATGTAGTTTTTGTGACACTAAAAGTTCACTGAAATTAAATAGTTTTTAATAAATTTATTTTAATTTTAATTAATATAATTACGGTATAAAATATAAATGTTCTTTTAACATTATGATCGCTTTATATTTATTTAAATGTATTTAAAATAATTTTAAAAAACCTACAACTTTGCTTAAACCTTTTGGAAGAATAAAAAGTATATATGTATATAATAATTTTACAAAATGCTTAAACAAATTTCTTTTAAAATTCGCATAAGCCTATTGGAAGAGTATAAAATATATATAAAATAATTTAAACAAAAGTTAAAATAACTTCTAAAATTTGCAGAAGCCTTTCGGAAGAGTATAATCGCTTTAAATGTATTTAAAATAATTAAAAAAAAGCCTAAACAAACTTCTTCTAAATTCGCATAAGCCTCTTGAAAGAGTATAACCAGTAAGTCCCTTTGTCTTAACTACAAAAACTTTGTTCTTGCTGCCTTCTTTTAGTATCCTTAACTTCCCAAATATGTAGGCACTATATATTCCACATGTATGTATATACACTCCCCTTAGCAACTTAAAGCCTTTAAATTATTTATAAAATTAATAAGAAACTCACCCATAACTTGAACGCGGCAAATGGCACAAATATCGCACTCGACGTCCCAAGACCACATCGCCACCGCATTCCATTTTTTGAGGGTGAACATCTTCTCCGGCTTGCTGGCATCGCCATCGTCCGAGGGACGGTCCACCGAGTTCTCCGGGTCGTCGGCCATGTCCAATAATGTTTAAAATCCGCAATTATTCGCAAAAACAATGAATGTAAACAATTTCGTAAAGTTGTATTCGATAATAACTTCGACTTAATCGATTATTTTGATAGAGCCACAATATCGATTTATATTTTAGGGAATCGAACTGTATGGCCCCGTTAGAAAGCACTATTTATTAGCATTTTCCCTTTTTCAGAACCATTCAGCAAACTTTCACTGAGCTTTTCAGCAAGTGTGACCACACCAGCGAGGTAGAAAAATACACGACAGTGTAGCCACACCTAGGTAGGGAAATTAAAGGAAATGGTCACACTTAGGTGTGGTGCTGCGTCGATAAGAAGTAATCGATTATAGCTTATCGCTTGGCGGGAAATTTGTTTAAGCTCTTTTGGTTTTGTTACTTTTTTTTATTTTCACTTCAATTCGTGTTTAGCCTTCGACGTGTTCGGAACGTTGCGGCAGCTTCTGAAAATTGCTGCCAGTGCGGCTTTCGTTGGAAAGATAATAACGGTTAGTAATGCAGAAATGGGTTAAAAAATAAAAAAAATATATATGAAATCTAAGAAATAAAATTGTGGAAAATTATTAATTAAAAAGTATAAAAACCTTCAACTGCCAAAACAGTGACCGTGAATATTCCAGCAACCTGATTCCGAATATAATTTAAAAAAAAAGACAACGCGCCGCGCATTAATAATTGAGTAATTTCCATGCCTCTCAGTTAGTTGTGTTTTGTTTTCAACTGTCTTTTCTCTTTTATTATTCCGCTCATCGTAAACTGAAATTGAAAAATAGATAATAAGCAGCGTTGCCATTATCATTATCAGCCGCAAATTGCGCATCCGACAATCAAAGATAAACATCCGTATCAATACACCGATCCATGGCCAAAATGTGATAAGCCAGCAAGGGGAAAAAAATGGTATTGGGAGTGGTATTAGTAAAAACAAGGCCAAAAAGCTTAGTGAATGTGAGGCAAAATAAATGAATTTAATAAGTGTAATAAATTAATGAGATTGCCATATATTTTTGGCATTTCTTGTGGAATTTTTCAATGAATATGATAGGGATTAAATAAGAGTTAACCTTGGTGTTTACATTAATTTAATATTAAGCTCTAAAATAAGGGAGTTAATATTCTATCTTAATGTAGAAAAAATAAAAAGAACGGTGCGTGGCTTTTAAGTGACATTTTTGGGTTAAATAAAATGAAAAGTTAAGTGTAATAAAGTTATTTAAAACTTAAGTGCACTAAAAAAGTACTTTTAAATGGATAAAACATAAATAATAATACAAGAACTTAACAAGTTTGGAATAAAGTTATTAAAATAATTACAAATTTGACATAAAATGCAAAAAAATGTCTTTAATCTTGGTTTAAATATTTAAAACTCTTCATGAAAATATATTATTAATCTAAAATAACTTAAACTCATCAAGAAAATATCGTATTAATAAATATAAGCAACAAGTGAATTTGCTCTTAATTATAAACATCATTAAAGTACAAAATAAAACCTAAAAAGAGTTTCCAGTGATCTTGTGCCCGCTAAATTAAAAGCGGAAACGGAAATAATTATTAAATAAATTAATAATGAATGAAAAATATTTTTCTGTGAAATAATTCCCCAAGTAACAATACAAAAACCAGCCATAAATATAAATAAAAAACCTCCTAAAGTTCACAGACCCTTTTTAAGCCGGAAAAAAAGAAGCCACAGCCTAAAGTCTCCATCAAACCGACCAACAACAGCAATTTTAATTTAATTAAATTTCGTAGGTCTGTGAGTGTGTGTGTTCGGTTAATGTGTATCTGGTGTTGTTATTGTTTTTTTTTTTTGTATTCTCTGGATAATCAACGTATAGCTGGCACCCACATCGCGCAGAAAGAGATGGCAGACAGGCGGCAGCGCAATTGACTTTTGCCATAAATGATTTCAGTTTCAGTTTTGTATTCTTTTTTTGCTATTTCTTTTTTTTTCCTATTCATTTCGTGTTTTTTAAGTGTGTTTGTTTGTTTGTTTGCCGAGCGGGGCGAAATACGTTGGCAATTAGCGTGGAACGACAAATGTTTATTGACAAAGGCGTTGGACACTTTGATTTCTATTGTTTGTTGCTTTTGTGTTTCGGCGAAATTGTTTATGGCTATGAGCGAAATTTAATAGCAAAAATCTAGGGTGGGGGGATGATAAGAGGGAACTGAAATGTAATTTTTTAAACTTTAAAAAGTGTGTTGGGTTAAAAGTATTTATTACGAATAAATGTATACTCAAATTTTATATTATATATATAATACATCCCAATAAAAAGGATAGTTTTGAGGGAAATATTCTTAAATACATACATAAGTAAAGGAATCTTTAAATAATACATTAATTTATTTAAATATTCTTTTACTTATGTATGTATTTAGGAATATTTTATAATAGAGAGAAAATTGAATCTTATAAATATTAGCCTTGAGGGAAAGTTTTTCTTAAATTTGAGTAAAATTGGTTAAGAAACATGGAAGTTATTAAACTTTAAAGTTGTAACCTCTCCATCTATCTCGCTCGCACTCGCTCCTTATGAGTCTTAAGCAGCGGGTTCGAGTCCTGGCAGAACCAATTCAAACTTCTATTTATTATTTCTATTGTGTACTGCTTTAATTCCATTTTACATTTAATTTTACCCATAAAGCTTTCATAGCCCGATATTCCATAATAGAGTACACTCCACTGTAGCTTTCTTAATTATTAAATATTCATTTATATTGCTTTCTTGATATATCAAAGTGATTTTATTTCTAGCAAAGCTGTAAGATATTAAAAATAGATATAAACGTATCTAATAATACATTTATTTATTATTTATGTATCTGAGTTTAGAAGGAAATCATTTGTTGCCTATGGGCTTGTGAAAATATGAAATATTCTATGGCTTGTAAAGGTTCTTTAAGATAAATTTGTTATAGCTGTCATACAAAAAAAAAAAAAAAAAAAGGTCTTAAAAGTTACATTAAAGGAAAACAATTTTAGAAAAAAATGTACAAATATTTGTATTTAAAAAAAATGTATTCTTTTACTGTTTAGACTCTTTAAAGACGCCTTGCTAAGGGGTTTTGTCTAGAAAAAATACAGCAATATATGTATTATTATAAATATAGTTCAATATTATTATGAATATATATATTCCTTCTAAAAAAGGTTTAAAAATAATTCAAAACCCTTAAAAATAAGGAGATCTTGAGCCACAAACAAGTGTTTTGAGGCATCTCAACCTCCAACAAATAATTAAAAGTGGCTCACTGGACCAGATCCAGCTGCAACTACATTATAGTGTATATATGTTATGTACCCGTAGAACTAATGCAATTAAGTGGAGAAAAGCACCTGTTACATCTGTGTACTCCCTGCCTTAACCCCTTGACACCCCCTTGCTTTTTATTGCCATTTCACGTTCGATTTGAATGACGCAAATTGGTTGGTTGGTTAGTGGCTGCAAAAGTGCAAAATCAACAGTTAATGATCTCTGAACAATGTTTACCACCTGTAGAGTACCTCCACACCACACACACCCCCTCTGTAGAAGGCGGTGTAAATTTCAACATTTCCAACAGTCGACAAACAGAAGCGTTGTACTACTAATTTAACCATTTTCACTTCACATTCGAGCTGAGTTGGCTTTAAAAAAAAATGGGGAAAAAAAACGAGGAAAACCGAGGAAAAAACACTAAAACCGCAAGATTGCGGCTTGAAAAAAATAAATGCCAGTAATATCGTTTAAGATATTGTATTACTTTTTGCTGTCAAACCGTCGAATATGCAATTAAATATATGTATGTATATTATAAAATGGCATTTTAATGAACTTTGGATTTTGATTAACCAATCAGTGATCGAAAGTCAAATTGCTTCAAAATCGTTTGTCATGCGCTCCGAATTTGAAATAGATAAATAAATGCGAAATGCGAATAAATGCGAAATTCCAAGCTCTGCCTGGGCCTGCGTAACTGTCAAATGTTGTAAAAAATCAATAACACAAATGTTAACATGCTCACAATGCCCACAGACAAAAAAACAAGTCGGACAGCCCATAAAGTTGGCAAAAAACACATCAAAAAACATAAAAAACTGCAAAGAAATAACAGAAAATCAAATGAAATGCAATGCCTAACAAACGGTTTAGGCCAAACTCGGTTGGTTTGGGCCAATCGCCGCCGCACAGTGGCTCGTTTTCCAAAAACTCGTTGCAAAAGTCGGTTTTCGCGTTGTTGAATTTGCCAAAAC